>CAUYTI010063947.1:0-33909 GCA_963575145.1 Galago senegalensis | reverse complement strand
TTGGTTGTTTGTTTTTGCTTTTATGCCACGGCACTCTACCCCGGGGGACAGCTTTTGGCTATTTCAAAAAAAAAAAAAAAAAAAAAAAAAAAAAAAGAAAAAAAAATATTACATGTCCTTAAAAACCTTTCTTGTGGGCGGCTCCTGTGGCTCAGTGGGTAGGGCACCACCAGCCTCATATATCAAGGGTGGCTGGGTTCAAACCCAGCCCCAGCCAAACTGCAATAAAAAAAATAGCCAGGCATAGTGGGGAGCGCCTTTAGTCCCAGCTAATCTGGAGGCAAAAGAATTGCCTAAGCCCAGGAATTGTAGGTTTCTATAAGCAGTGTGATGCCATAGCACTCTATCAAGGATGATAAAGTGAGACTCTGTCTCTATAAACAAACAAACAAATAAAACCCTTCTTGTCAGAGACTCAGTGCCTATAGCTTAGCACCTAGGGCACCAGCCACATATACCAGAGTTGGTGGGTTTGAATCCAGCAGCCTGGGCCTGCTAAACAACAATGACAACTGCAACCAAAAAATAGCCAGGCATTGTGGTGGGCACCTGTAGTCCCAGCTACTTGGGGGGCTGAGGCAGGAGACTCGCTTAAGCCCAAGAGTTTGAGGTTGCTGTGAACTGTGATGCCCCAGCAATCTACTGAGGGCAACATATTGAGACTCTGTCTCAAAAACAACAACAACAACAACAACAAAAAACCCATATCTTTCTTGTCAGAAAATAAAAAAATGTGACAGTTCAATAAGTTAAAAAACCAAGACCAAGTTATAAAAGAAAAAGAGGAAAGAAGGAAGGAAGGAAAGACCTAGGGAGTTTATATACCAAAATGTTCCCATGTTCTTTCCCTGAGTAAGAGACAGGTGATCTTTTTTTCTTCTGTGTTTTTTCTGCTTTTCTAATAAAAACATTTTTTTAAAAAAATCAGGCAAAAGGACGGCCTCCGTGGCTCAAAGGAGTAGAGCTCCAGCCCCATGTACCAGAGGTGGCAGGTTCAAACCTAGCCCTGGCCAAAAACTGCAAAATAAAAGAAAAAAAAAAAAAAAGAGAGATACTCTTGTCTCAGCCTCCTGAGTAGCAGAGACTATAGGCACCTATTATGACACTCTGAAAGTTTTTCCATTTTTAGTAGAGATGGGGTCGCATTCTCTCTCTGGCTAGTTTTGAACTCATGAGCTCAAGTAATCTACCCACCTTGGCATCCCAGAATGCTAGGATTACAGGCATGAGCCATTGTGCACCACCCAGGCAAAATATTTTAATAAATAAAAAATCAAAGCAAACAAGAGTGAATCTTGGGTGGCACCTGTCGCTCAATGGAGTAGGGTACCGGCCCCATATGTCGGAGGTGGCAGGCTCAAACCCAGCCCCGGGCAAAAACTGCAAAAAAAAAAAAAAAAAAAAGTGAATCTTAATGTAAACTATGGACTTAAAGTGATAAAGGCGGAGGCATCACAGATGTTTTGTTTCTAAAAATTGCATTGGCTATTCAGGGTTTTCTCTGGTTCCATGTTTTTTCAAGTTCTTTAAAGTATGACTATGGTGGTTTGATGGGGATTGCATTAAATCTGTAGATTGCTTTGGGTGGTAAGGACATTTTAAGAATGTTGATTCTTCCCAGCCATAGCATGGTATGTTCTTCCATTTGTTAACATCTTCTGCTATTTCTTTTCTCAGGGTTTCACAATTCTCTTTTGTAGGGATCCTTCACATTCTTTGTTAGATATATTCCCAGGTATTTCATTTCCTTTGAAGTTCCTGGTGAAGGGCATTATGTCTTTGATTTGTTTCTCAGTTTGACCGTTGCTGGCATATATGAAGACTATTGATTTGTGGACAATGACTTTATATCCCAAGACATTACTGTATTCTTTGATCACTTTCAGGAGCCTTGTAGTTGAGTCACTGGTTTTTTCCAGGTATAACATTATGCCATCTACAAAGAGCGTAAGTTTGACCTCCTGGGCGACACCTGTGGCTCAAAGGAGTAGGGTACCAGCCCTATATACTGGAGGTGGTGGGTTCAAACCTGGCCCCGGCCAAAAACTGCAAAAAAAAAAAAAAAAAAAAAAAGTTTGACCTCCTCTTCCCTATTCAAATACCCTTGATTTCTTTTTTTGAGACAGAGTCTTACTATGTCACCCTTGGTAGAATGCTGTGGCATCACCGTTCACAGCAACCTCAAACTCTTGGGCTTAAGCGATTCTCTTGCCTCAACCTCCCAAGTAGCTGGGACTACAAGTGCCCACCACAATGCCTGGCTATTTTTTGGTTGCAGTTGTCACTGTTGCTTGGCAGGCCCAGGCTGGGTTTGAACCTGCCAGCTTCAGTGTATGTGGCTGGCACTTTACTCACTGAGCTACGGGTGCCAAGCTAATCCCCTTGATTTTTTTCTCATGCCTAACTGTGATGGCTAGAACTTCCTGCACTATGTTGAATAGCAGTGGCAATAGTAGACATCATTGTTTGGTTCCAGTTTTAAGTGGAAATGCTTTCAGTTTTACTGCATTCAATATGATATTGGCTTTGGGTTTGTTGTAGATGGCCTCTATCAGTTTAAGAAATGTCCCAGCCATGCTTATTTTCTTAAGTGTTCTTGTCAGAAAAGGATGATGAATTTTGTCAAATGCTTTTTATGCATCGATTGAGGGGGATCATATGGTCTTTATTTTTGCTTTTATCTATGTGATGAATTATGGTGTTTTTTTTTTTTTTGAGACAGAGCCTCAAGCTATCCCCCTGGGTAGAATGCTGTGGCTTCACAGCTCACAGCAACCTCCAACTCCTGGGCTCAAATGAGTCTCCTGCCTCAGCCTCCCAAGTAGCTGGGACCACAGGCACCTGCCACAATGCCTGGCTATTTTTTTTTTTTGGTTGCAACCGTCATTGTTGTTTGGCGGGTCCGGGCTGGATTTGAACTTGCCACCTTAAGTGTATGTGGCTGATGCCTTAGCCACTTGAGCCACAGGTGCTGAGCCTACGTGATGAATTATGGATATACATATGTTGAACCAACCTTGCATCCCTGGGATAAAATCCAGTTAATCATGATGTATAAGATTTTTTTAATGTCTAGCTGTGTTCTGTTTCTTAGGATCTTATTAAAGATTTTTGCACTGGCTCGGTGCCCATAGCTCAACCGGCTAAGGCGCCAGCCACCTACACCTAAGGTGGCGGGTTCGAATCCCCAGCCCAGACCCGCCAAACAACAATGACGGCTGCAACCAAAAAATACCCGGGCTTTGTGGCGGGCGCCTGTGGTCCCAGCTACTTGGGAGGCGGAGGCAGGAGACTCGCTTGAGCCCAGGAGTTGGAGGTTGCTGTGAGCTGTAATGCCATGGCACTCTACCCAGGGGGACAGCTTGAGGCTCTGTCTCCAAAAAAATAAAAATAAAAAACATGAAATCCATCCTCCTAACTATAGCAGAATGTTTCTTTTCTTTTCTTTCTTTCTTTTTTTTTTTTGACAGGGGAATGTTTCCAATGACCCATTCCTCTCTGAGGCAGGAAGTGTAATTTGGACATCATATATCACCCTGCCTTAAAAAAATATATATGCTTTTGCAAAAGGAACAGATGCCATGTTTTGATTCTTCTGGGATTCTGATTGTGATCTCTCGGGTAATTTTAAAATATATATATAAATTCCTTGAGGCATTGCACAAAATAGAAATCAGTTCAGATTTTCTCTCAGTTATTTATTATACAGGCAGTCCCAGAGTTAACAAACATCTGACGTACATACAACTTGTACTTATGAATAGGGCTGTGATAGTAAGTCCCCGAGTTACAAACATCCGACTGACGTTCAACTTACACTTACCAACAGGGGCTATTAGTAGGTAATAGGCAAATATACCTGTTCCAACTTATGTACAAATTCAACTTAAGAATAGACTTATAGACCTACCTCATTCATAACCTGGGGACTGCCTACAGCACCTTCTAGATCAGCATCTTTACAGATGAACCTTTTCTTCAGGAAAAAATCTGTGCAAGTGTAAAGAAAAATGTATAAACTAGGGGGAAAAAGCAGCATGGGCGTTCTACCTGCTCCTTCCTACTCAGCGCCCCTCAGGTATGGTGGTCCCTCTTCTGCTAAAGCACTCCCTTCTCTGAGGTTCTCCCCCAGAGCCAGGAGACTCACTTTCCTCTGTAGCCCCGAGACACCTCTTGGTCCCTAGGGCAGGTTGGAAAGTTCAAAACCTGGCCCTGGATTCTTAAATGAGGAAAAAAAGAGGACATTATCTTTAGCAAAAAAGGGGGAAATGATAGATTGTTGTCTACTAGAATTATTTCTCTGGGTACCCAAATTACGGTGCTGTCTATAGAATCATTTAAACAACCCCTCCTCCCCTATGTTATATGTTATGAAATAATCTCTGTCTCCTATGGAAAATGCAGAGAAGTTTGAAGAGGAAAAATGATACTCAGTCCTTTTTCTCTTGGATTACTTCTCAGCAAATCCCTTCCAGCCATGGCTGTAGCTTCTGGCCTCTTCACCCTAAGTTATGTTTGCTTCAATAAAATAACACTTTTCTCCAGGTTTGTCTATATTTTCTAAATTTTGTGTTAAAAAAAAAAAAAAAACCTGGCTCAAACCTGCAGCATTTTGGAAGCCCAAGTCCGGATGATTGTTTGAGTTCAGGGATTTGACACCAGCCTGAGCAAGCATGAGATCCTTCCTCTACAAAAAAAATAGAAAAATTACCCAGACACAGTGGTGCGCGCCTGTAGTTCCAGCTACTTAGGAGGCTGAGGTGGAGGGGTGTTTGAGCCCAGGAGTTGGAGCTTGCTGTTAGCTGTGATCATGCTTCTGCATTCCAGCTTGCATGACAGAACAAGACTCCATCTCTCAGAAATAAATAAATGAATAAACCCTATATCGTATGTATTTCAGAAAATAAGAGCAACTTGTAACAAGATGGTAGTAAGCACTGTATTACCCGTCCTTGTCACATGGTATTTGGGACAAAGTTTTTGTGGTGTTTTTCCTGTGGTAGATAAATGCTAACTTCTAAGTTCTCTTACAGGCCCTCAAAACCAGCCTTTCAATTTTCCTCCTAGAAAGTGGGTGGGAGACATTTAAAAATTTTCCTCATTGGTCTAACAGGTGACCTGCCCCAACATCTTCAAGTGATGATCAACCTTCTGCGTTGTGAAGACAGAATCAAGCTGGTAAGAAGTAATAAGAGTGACAAGTGTTCATTTTTAATCATGAAACTTGGTGGGAGAACCATTCATGAATAATGGGGGCGGGCGCTCTTAGGATCACAACAGATTGTCTCAAATGACTTGCAAAAGCCAAAGCCATGTGTGTTCCTCTGTACCCCAGAGAGACCAGAGGAGGGGCGTTCGTTCACTTCTCACATTTTTTGTATGTCCTCTCTGAGCCATGCACTGCCCCTGGTGCTGGGGAGATAAACCAGACCCAGCTTCTGATTTTAAGAATTTCATCTTCACTTTTAATTCTCAGAGGGAAAGGTAGAAAACTAAAGTTCTTGATCTTGGCTTGGCAAAGGGACGGAGGCATCCCCTCGACAGGCAGACCAGTGAGGGCATCTCTGCCCTGTTGTAGGCCGTGCGCTTGGAGAGCGCCTGGATGGACCGCGTCCGCTACATGGTGGTGGTGTACAGCAGTGGGCGCCAGGACACTGAGGAAAATATCTTGCTGGGAGTTGACTTTTCCAGTAAGGAAAGGTGAGTCTGGTGGGATGGTGGTTCCCTACTGGGAGGGGAACAAGAGTTATTACTAAAAAGATTTCTGTGGTCCCAGATTCATGGGAGACAATTTTGGGGAGGGGGCATCATGGCAGGGAACAGTGGGTATGCCATTTCAGCTCTTGTGTGTCTGGCACTGTGCCAGATCCAACAATCTGTGTTCTTGGAACTCAGAGTTGACTAAGGATGAGAACTCAGAGTTAACTAAGGATGGGAAGTTGCTTTGTGTGCAGAGGCATAACTCTGGGTGCTGTAGAGAGGGGCACAGTAGGCAGAGATGTGTCCTAAAGGAGGAGACAGCAGTGATGAGCATGAAAGGACAGGCTGGGGCCACCCATGTGAAGCAGGGAGGACACTTTGGGCCCACAGATGGTATGGAAGGGTGTAATCAGTAGGTGTTGCATGGAGCACCTACTCCAGTGGGAACCCACCGTGGAGAGCACCCACAGTGGGGCTACTTTCTGGCAGGTCCTTGGTCAGAGGTGGTAAGAGAGGCTTGGAATTTGCTACTCCCTAGAGGCCAAGTGAGTTGTGTCCTAGACCCGGTTGTGTGTGTGAAACACAGGTGAACACCTTACTTGACATCCAGGATAAATGAATGCATGTAAGGTCGTTGCAAAACCTGGATTTGTTCCATGAAGATTAAAGTGGGCTTCCTTTATTCATCATCCATTAATCTATTCGTTCATTAAGTGTATAATTTATTTGCATCCTTCTATGTATGAGGCAACGGGCTAGGCCCAGGTCCACAAAAGAAGCCACAGAACAAACAGATTTTGGCCTCAAAGAGCCTGTAAGCTTAGCGTGGAAGACATAAGGGAGAGAGGTACTGGGAGGGAGACGCAGCTGGTGTTTCGTGAGACCACATGAGAGGGGTGGTCAGAGAGAGCACGTGCTTCTGAAGGATGTGGTGCCTTGAATGAGTCTCGGTTCAGGGCTAGAGGCACAGCAAGGGGTGCAT
The DNA here is from genome assembly GCA_963575145.1 of Galago senegalensis. NCBI lineage: Eukaryota > Metazoa > Chordata > Mammalia > Primates > Galagidae > Galago > Galago senegalensis. Next base: position 27,227 of record CAUYTI010063947.1, on the reverse strand, counting down.
TCAAAGAGCATCCCTGGCAGAATTGGAAGGAGAAAAAATCCGTTTCAGAGGCTGCACACGGTGTGGTAACGGTGCACACTTGTCTTGTTCCTTCTCGGAGCTGCTTTGGGCCACAGGAGAGGGACCAAGTCTTTGTTGCTAGTTAGAAGTGAACAACTGCCCTCACCAGACCCCTGTACATAATATATAGTGTTATAAGAGTTTTCCACAGTCCACTCAGGGGAATTGGAGTTTGGGCTGACATGTGCAGCCTTGGACTATCTGGGAATCCAGGTCTAGAATTTGCCACATGTGAAGAGGTGAGCTCCAAAGAGCCGCCTAAAGACTGGTGGGCTTGTTCTATTATGTTGGAAAACCTCCAGGCTGTCAGGAACGGTTGGAGCCTCAGCCAGGCACAGTGGCCCATATCTGTAATCTCAGCACTTTGGGAAGCCGAGATGGGAGGATCTCTTGAGGCCATGAGTTCATAATCAGCCTAGGCAACATAGTAAGATCCCATCACTACAAAAAGCTTTAAATTTAGCTGGGCATGGTGGCGTGTACCTATAGTGTTAGCTACCCAGGAGGCTGAACCCAGATCACTTGAATCCAGGAGTTGGAGGTTACAGTTCTTGTCTCTCTTTTTTTTTTTTTTGAGACAGAGTTTCACTGTGTCACCCTCAGTAGAGGGCCCTGCCGTCACAGCTTACGGCAACCTCAAACTCCTGGGCCCAAGCAATTCTCTTGCCTCAGCCTCCCAAGCAGCTGGGACTACAGGCGCCAGTCACAACTTCCAGCTGTATATTTTTTGTTGCAGTTGTCACCGCTGTTTTAGCAGGCCTGGGCTGGGTTGGAACCCACATACCTCAGTGCATGTGGCCAGTGCCGTAACCACTGTGCTACAGGCACTGAGCCGTGACCTTGTATTAAAAAAAAAAAGGAAAAAGAAATGGTCAGAGCCCAGTCTTTTTGGCCATTTTCCATATGGTTGTGAGGCTGAGACATTGAGTGTTTAAGTGTTTTGGTCACAGTTGTTGTTGAGGCGATTATCCAGCCTATCTGTGTTCTTTCAGGGGCAGGCACTTCCCTCCCCAAGTACGGTCCATCCCAGTAACACTTTCTGATCCTGAATCAGCACCTGCCATCCCAGACAGCACCTGTCCTCTTGATCCTAACTGCTGGGTCTGACAGAAGTCCAGTCCTCCTCCCCATCACCCCTGTCGCTTCTTTTGCAGGGTGTAGCACACTTAACAAAACACCACCTTGAACATGCCGTGTAATCCCTGCATCCCTGTGGGGTAGACAGTCCTGCCTCATATTTTATAAATGAAGGATCAAAAGCTCACAAGGCAGATGAGACAGAGGCGAGGACACCAGAATCATCCCAGTAGGCCGCTGAGCAGGGACTTGGGACTTTTCCTGCAGACCTGTGGATTGAGCAGGTGCCACTCATTCTTTGCCAGTGTGCCGGGGCTTCCTTCCCCACACCGCCTTGCCCATCCATTCACCCCTAGGTTTGTCTTATTTGTACCTGTTAGCTCTTTCTGTGTGGCACGCACCCTTCATCCGTGAGCACAGCAGAGGTCAGGAGCGAGCATTAGATGCCAGCACATACACGGACGTGTTTGCAGGCTCACGTTCCAAGTTCTGTTTTCTCAGCTGGGGTAGAGAGGCCTGTGTACTTGTTCCTCTCCACTCTGAAATGCCTTTTCCCTCCACCCTACCCAGCCTTGCCTCCTTCCAGCACCCTGGCTTCAGTTGTCGTGGAGCCCCTTCTCTCTGTGGTTGTCTTGCCTCCAGTGTGTGCTCTGCCCTGGGGCCCAAGGCTCCTTGCATTCTGTGAGCGGAAGCTCTAGCCTGCCTGTAGGCACCATCCCCAGGGCCAGCACTGGTCTCCTGAGGGGCAGTCATGAGACCATGAGTGCTGGACTGACTGGCAGGGATCAGGCACTAAGCTGGCCTTCCTGCCGTTGCACCTGACGTTTCTGTCCTCCACTCCCAGCATCCTTGGGGAATGCCAACTGGGCTCCCACACTGCCTGAGCACCAGGCTCTCATATTCTAACCTGGCTTGAAATCAAAGCCCTGGTCCTCACCAGAAGCCTTTGGCTTGCTGAGGGCATGATATGTGTGTTTTTCTAAATTCCTGCTGGTAGATTGTGTTTCTTTATTCTAAAAAAAAAAAAAGAGAGAGAGAGAAATGAATGTTGCCTCTGAGGGACATCTTTGTGGGGTTCCCAGTGCAATGGCTGAGTGCAGAGTTAGCAGAGACAGTGTTGGGAAGATGACTGGCTGCAGCAGGCTCTCACTCAGAATTTTCTATCTGCATGCACTTTCCTAGGAGACCGAAGCCACCACTCCACATGTTCTTTCTTAGAGTATTAATTTTTCTTTCCGGATTTGGAAACATTTTGAGTGCTGTGAGCATATCCCACTGTCTCCATGTTTTGCTATCTGTAAAGGACCTACATGGTGGAGTTTGGGGACAGGCCTGTCTCCTGCCTGGACCTCTAGGGGCGTCTGGCTCCTCAGCCCCTGTTGCACAGGCCCCAGGGACTCCAAACCTGCTTTCTTCTCCTGTAGCTGCTCTCACCCACTTTATCCTTCAGGTTCATTCTTTTGCTAAAAAGATCTAATTTCCCTAACTGCGTGTCCCTTCTCCACTTTCTATATATAGAATCCACAGGCCCTCTTTCATTGTAGAAATACTATTGCTAATCACTATAGGACTACTGCAAACTCACAAAATAACAGCTTAGAGGCCAGTAGGCGATTTGCAGAATTGTTAGTCACTCATGGTCTCCAGCCTGCTTCTTGTCCCCAGTTTAAGACCATGAGCAGGGCTCGGTGCCTGTGGCTCATGCGGCTAAGGCGCCAGCCACATACACCTAAGGTGGCGGGTTTGAATCCAGCCCAGACCCGCCAAACAACAATGATGGCTGCAACCAAAAAATAGCCGGGCGTTGTGGCGGGCGCCTATGGTCCCAGCTACTTGGGAGGCGGAGGCAAGAGACTCGCTTGAGCCTAGGAGTTGGAGGTTGCTGTGAGCTGTGAAGCCACGGCACTCTACCCAGGGGGACAGCTTGAGGCTCTGTCTCAAAAAAAAAAAAAAAAGACCATGAGCAGAAGCCTTCCATAGGCTCTGCCTGCTGGTGAGCACTGCACCATCTCTGTGTGTCAGGGGCACCAGTTTTAGGGGTTGTTTCATGTGGGCAGTCTCACCTTGTCCCCTCAGCCTCAGGGCATAAAATCCTGTGCTCTTTGCCCCTCTCTGAGCAGTGCCCTCCTGTTCTTCCCGGTTCCTGTCGTGGACTATCAGTGCTCAGGTCTGGTGCTCCAGGCCTCCCACATGTTCCCAGGGCACCTTCTGACCTGGCTTTCTGCATATTGAATTTGGGCTCCAAGAGGACCTTTCCTTGCCTCTTCAGGTGCTGACTCAGCCACCTAGCTCCCAGAACTCTGTGACCTCCACCAGAATTTTATTTTGCAGCTTTAGGAAGGAAATTCAATTAGCCCATCAGGAGTGGATAGGGCTGTCGGGTGTGACCTGAGAATCTGCCCAGCTTAAAAGGCTTATTGGCCGGAAGGGCTGGAAACTACCTTCCCTTCCCCACAGATGCAAAGGCACTGTTTTGAAAAGAGTCAGGCTAGGAGCTAGTTCTGGGAGGCAACCCGGGATGGGGCTGTAGCCAAGATGTAAGTTTAAGCAAGATTCCCGACAGCCGTTAGCGTTGGGCCTTGGCACAGGGACAGTAGTTTCTCACAAGCTGACTCCTTCTCACATGCCCAAGGAATCTTTGTAATAATCTGAGGAGACCCTGCAATAAAGTGGCTGGTGGCGCCAGTCTCAAAAGTTGTTATGTATCATTTTGCCATTCAGATGGGCAAAGCCTGATTAAGTTAGTTTGTAAAACAGCAGCTGCACTAAAGGTGCAGAAGCAGAGGTCTGAAAGCGAACCCCAGTAATGGTGTGAGCACGCTCCCCTCCCTCATCACCCTGGGACAGGTAAGGCTAGGTTGGCCTCTGCTCCTCTCTCGTGTGCCCCTCAGCACTGTGGCCTCCCCCAGCGGAACACCAGCCCTCTGCGGCTTTTGCCCCAGCCACAGTGAAGGCGTGAGGTCAGCTGGTTGCTCCTTACACCCCAACAGCCTTAGCTGGGTGCTTATGGAGTTGTATCCACAAGGTTGTCCCAGGCCTGTGTCTTCTAGAATTCAGTGGCAGCGGTCCCTACCAAATAGCCTTCATAAGAGCCAGGTGCAGTCTGTTCTGGACTGGGGATGGCTCCCTGCTGTGAACCGGAAGAGACAGAGGCCAGGTGAAGGGATAGAGAGGGAGGACTATGTGTGCTCCTGGGTGGCTGCTGACTCCAGACATCTTTTCTTCCCCCTTGTAGTAAAAGCTGCACCATTGGGATGGTCCTCCGACTGTGGAGTGACACAAAAATCCACCTGGATGGAGACGGGTAAGGAATCTCTTTAAAAGATTCATGTTTGACTTTGAAACATGAGTTCGGGCTTGGCGCCTGTGGCTCAAGCGGCTAAGGCGCCAGCCACATATACCTAAGGTGGCGGGTTCGAATCCCCAGCCCGGGCCGCCAAACAACAATGATGACTGCAACCAAAAAATGGCTGGGCATTGTGGCAGGTGCCTGTGGTCCCAGCTACTTGGGAAGCTGAGGCAGGAGACTCGCTTGAGCCCAGGAGTTGGAGGTTGCTGTGAGTGTGATGCCATGGCACTCTACCCAGGGGGATAGCTTGAGGCTCCGTCTCAAAAAAAAGAAAGAAAAAAGAAAAGAAACATGAGTTCGTTGGACCATCCTTGGGTAATCATTACCCACAGAATTGCATGTGATAGGTTCATTACATTAGGAGAAACAATATTGCCCTCCCTGAGCCGTGCAAGGAAGGGCACATTTTGCATTCCGTAAGGGATGTTAGGTTATGAAGCAGAAGGGGAAGCACCTTGCAGGGGATCCACTGCTGTTCACTCACCCATTTGCCTGGATTGGTTAAGCCACTACTCCACTGCCCACTCTCTCTGGGGCTGGAAGTGCATAGACGCATGTGATACCACAGGAGCTTATCAACTCTGGGGGGCCAGGGAGAGATACACCACAAGCAGGCACAACAATGTTCAGGTGCAGTGGCTCAATCCTATAATCCCAGCACTTTGGGAGGCTGAGGCAGGTGGATTACCTGAGCTCAGGAGCTTGAGACCCCCATCTCTAAAAATAGCTGGGTGTCGTGGCGGGTGCCTGTAGTCCCAGCTACTTGGGAGATTGAAGCAAAAGAATCTCTTGAGCCAAAGAGTTTGAGGTTGCTGTGAGCTATAATATCACAGCACTCTACTGAGGACGACAAAGTAAGACTGTCTCAAAAAAAATAGAAAAATTATTTTCTAATGCATTGGGTCATTGTGACCAGTGGTCTCAGCTACTTGGGAGGCTGAGGGAGGAGGATTGCTTGAGCCCAAGAGTTTGAGGTTCCCATGAACTAGTCTGATGCCATGGCACTCTAGCCTGGGAAACAGAGTGAGACTTTGTCTCAAAAAAAAAAAAAAGTTTCAAGTGCCTCTGGGGGTGCTGCAGAGGAGGATTTACACAGTCCAACCTGGGCAGGTAGCCAAGGGGCAAAGGGCCGTCGGGTTCCACACGCATTCACTCCCAGGGAAGTCCGCAGGAGCCCTAAAGACTAAACAGAGGCAGGAAAGGAAATTGGGGATTCCAGGGAGACCAGAGTTGCATTGCCTTACTGGTAGGATGGGGAGAGAAAAATAAAAAATTGATTTAGGGATTATGGGGATATATTTCCTTTTTTACAGTTTTTGCAGTTTTTGGCGGGGGCTAGGTCTGAACCCACTACCTCTGGCATATGGGGCTGGTGCCCTACTCCTTTGAGCCAAAGGCACTACCCTATATTTCCTTTTTAAAATTTTTGTTTTTGGCTCAGCGCCTGTAGCTCAAGCGGCTAAGACACCAGCCATGTACACCTAAGGTGGCAGGTTCGAATCCAGCCCAGACCCGCCAAACAATAATAATGGCTGCAACCAAAAAATAGCTGGGCGTTGTGGCGGGCGCCTGTGGTCCCAGCTACTTGGGAGACGGAGGCAGGAGACTCGCTTGAGCCCAGAAGTTGGAGGTTGCTGTGAGCTGTAATGCCACAGCACTCTACCCAGGGAGACAGTTTGAGGCTGTCTCAAAAAAAAAAAAAAAAACATAAAATAAAATTTTTGTTTTCTACAAATATATTTTCCATGCCATTCCAAAAAAGACCAGGTGGGGCAGGAGGTAGTGGGTGGGCCGCGACTGTTGGGAGACATAAAAGATTTGTCACTGGATGTTATCCTTGCCTGATACCCTTTGCTAGGCTTCTAGTTTTTGTAGAACTCGCATTGCTGGGTTAAAAATAAGCCTTCCCTCATTTGAGAACGTATACTTTTCCTGCCTCTGTCCTGGTTTCTGCCACAGTGGGTTCTATGATTCTTCATCAGATAGCATGAGATGTACTTGTTCTCAGGGTCCATATGGGCCTGTTCCCATCGTCTCAGAGTGGTTTGATTAAAAGAGTCTGATTTCTAGCCGAGTGTTGTGGCAGGTGCCTGGAGTCCCAGCTACTTGGGAGGCTGAGGCAAGACAATCGCTTAAGCCCAAGAGTTTAAGGGTACTGTGAGCTGTGATGCCATGGCACTCTACCAAGGGCGACATAGTGAGATTCCATCTCAAAAAAAAAAAAAAAAGGCTGATTTCCCACCAAGATACCTTCCTTTTGTTTTTTATTTCTCAGTGGATTCAGCGTGAGCACAGCAGGAAGGATGCACATATTTAAGCCTGTGTCTGTCCAGGCCATGTGGTAAGTGTGATGTAAGGTTTGAACTCCTTAGAGATGTTTTCTTAGCTAATAATATGAATAGAAAAGCTCCTTCTGTTTAGAAGCTCATTTAGACACATGTAAAATAAACATAAAATTTGCTTTTTGACCATTCCTTAAATGTACAGTATTTACAGCTCAGACCAGGTATGGTGGCTCATGCCTGTAATCCTAGCACTCTGGGAAACCAGGGCAGGATGATCCCTTGAGCTTAGGAGTTCAAGATCAATCTGAGAAAGACCCAGACCCTGTCTCTACAAAGGAAAAAATAGAAAAATTATCTGGGTGTCATAGTTGGGTGCCTGTAGTCCTAGCTACTTGGGAGGCTGAGGCAAGAGGATTGCTTGAACCCTGGAGTTTGAGGTTGCTATGAACTATGATGATGCCATGGCACTCTAGTTGGTGCAACAGAGTGAGACTTTTGTCCCCAAAATAATAAATAGGCTTGGCACCTGTAGCACAGTGGTTACAGCGCCAGCCACATACACTGAAGGTGGCGGGTTGGAACCCGGCCCAGGCCAGCTAACCAATAATGACAACTGCAACAAAAAATAGCCTGGCATTGTGGCAGGCGCCCCCAGCTACTTGGAAGGCTGAGGCAAGAGAATTGCTTGAGCCCAAGAGTTTGCAGTTGCTGTGAGCTGGAAAGCTACTGCACTCTACCCAGGGGATACTCTACCCAGTGAGACTCTGTCTAAATAAATAAATAAATAATAAATAAATAGGGGTGGCGCCCATAGCTCAGGAGGTAGGGTGCCAGCCACATACACCAAGGCAGCCCAGGTCTGCTAAACAATAATGACAACTGCAACAACAACAAAAAACAAAAACAAACAAAAAAAATAGCCAGGCATTGTGGCAGGCACCTGTATTCCCAGCTACTCAGGAAGTTGGGGCAGGAGAATTGCTTAAGCCCAAGAGTTAGAGGTTGCTGTGAGTTGTGACACCGTAGGACTCTACCCAGGGTGACATAGTGAGACTCTGTCTCCAAAAAAAAAGGAGAAAGATTTCTTTTTTTTTGGTGGCATTTTGTATATTCACAGTGTTGTACAACCATCACCAATATCCATTTCAAGAACATTTTCTGGGCAGTGCCTGTGGCTCAAAGGAGTAGGGTGCTGGCCCCGCATGCCGGAGGTGGCGGGTTCAAACCCAGCTCCGGCCAAAAACTGCAAAAAAAAGAACATTTTCTCTTTTTTTGCAATACAGTCTCACTCTGTTACCCAGGCTGGAGTGCTATGGCCCCAGCCGAGCTCACAGCAGCCTCAAACTCCTGGGCTCAAGTGATCCACCTGCCTCAGCCTCCCAAGTAGCCGGGACAACAGGTGCCCACCATTATGCCCAGCTAGTTTTACTATTTTTAGTAGAGACAGAGTTTCCTTCTTGCTCAGGTTGGTCCCAAACTGCTAAGCTCAAGGGATCCTCCCGCCTTGACCTCCCAGAGTGCTAGGATTACAGGTGCCAGCCACCACACCCAGCCCCATTTCCAGAACACGATCATCATCCCAGACAGAAACTCTGCACCCACTAACGGTGACTTCTTCTTTTCCTTTCCCCAGCCTCTGGGAACTCTCTTTCTACTTTCTCTCTCTGTGGATTTGCCTGTTATTCTAGATATCTCATTTAAGTGGAATTATACGGTATTTGTCCTTTTTTGTCTGCTTTCTTAGCAAAATGCTGTCCAGGTTCGTCCGTGTTGGAGTATGCATCGGAACTCCATTCCTTTTTAAGGGTGAATTCTATTCTGTTGAGTGAATAGACCACATTTTGTTTCTCCGTTCATGGACATGTGGGCTCGTGAATAGTGCTGCAGTGAACATTCGTGCGTAACCTGTTTGAGTCCCTACTTTCAGTTCTTTCTGGTAGATACCTGGAAGTGAAATTGCTGGGTCATATGGCAATTTCATGTTTAGCTTTTTGAGGAACGGCCAAACTGTTTTCCACAGTATCTACACCATTTTAGAGCCCTGCCAGTAAAATACAGGAATGCTAATTTCTTCATAGCCTTGTCGGTTCTTGTTATTTTTCAGTAATCATCTTAATGGATATGAAATGATATCTCACTGTGGTTTGATTTACATTTCCCTAGTGACTGTTCATGGTGAGGATTTTTTCATGTGCTTATTGGCCATTTATTTGTCTTCTTTGGAGAAATGTCTATTCAAGTCCTTTACCCATTTCTAAGGGGTTTGTTTATTGTTGAAGGTGTGTTTTTATAGATCTCTAGCTCCTGCTGACAGAGCCTCACTCCAGCATAAATTTGTCTGTTCATTGTACCTGGTACCTAGTAGGTGCTCAGTTTGTTCAATGAGACGAATGGCTCTTTGCTAGGTGCCCACCATGCAGGGAGCCATCAAACATCTGTCTTTGTGGGGTTTACAGTCTATTGAAGGAAGTGACCACAAATGTATGGACAAGGTCCCAGGAGTGGGGGAGCGTGTTCTCACAGGGTGCAGGCGGCAGGGTCCCAGGGGCCTGGGTAAGGGTAGCCTTCCCCTGGGACACTGCTTTTGGGATGATGTAGGTGAAGGCTGCATGGGGTGACTGTCACATCTACACTGTCACATCTACAGTGTCTCTTGGAGCCTTCTGCCTCCTTGCAGGGTTGCACAGGTTGCCCATGCAGCAAACTCAACATGATAGTCTCTCTCAAAGTATCTGGGAAAAACTCAGGAGAGAGTCAGTACCTCCAGATGAGAAGGGTTCTGTCCAGGGTTTCAAAGTAATGATGCTTTTTTCTGGGACAGTGACAGTTATGCAGAATTCTCCAAGGGCCACAAGTTAACATTGTGCTTCTTTTAACCTCTTCTGTTAACTCCGTGCTGCAGTCAGTTCAGGATCATTTTGGGGAAAATCATGAAGTCGTTAATTCTGGAACATGAACCAATAGATGTCCCAGATGTTCCTCTGTGTTCCTGGATAATTTGTTGTCTCTTTCTTCTCTCTAGGCAAGTAAAAAATTAGGCCCACATGTTTTTCCAGAAAGTTCGGAACAAGAACTAAATTTAGCAAACATTCAGCTCGAGTAGGTTCCCTGAGCCAGACTGGAGATGGGACAGAAGCATCAGTTGGGGAAAGGGAGGTGGGTTGCAGTGTTGTTCCTGCCACTGCGGAGCGGTTCCTGAGGGCCTCCTCCATTCCAAGGCACCGCTCTTCCGCCCTTTATTGATAACTCGTTTGTGCCATTCACTAAGAAGTTTGATAAGAAGCAAAAGAGGGTGACTAAATAAAATGTGTATGTTTTTAATATTGTTTCTTCTGCCCCATTTTGTTTACCCCAAACCTCTTCTTTAGTTTCTGTATTAAAAACAATTTTTAATGTTTAAAACTCATTTCCTTAAGAAATCTAAGCTATTACAATACAATGTTGACTGGGGAATAGACAGAAATGTAAATATTTGGAATGCAGTCAGATGTCTCTGTAACGTATCAAAGACTTTCCCTTCCAGCTGCGAGGCTTAATTGTGGTGCGATTGTGGGCAAGGTTACCCCTACTTCAGAAGCAAATCATAGTTCTTTAGAGCTGACTGATGGAAGAGTCACGAAGTCTGTTGTTTGTTTTCTTCCCCTTTTGAGAAATGATGAGGGATGCTCTGTCTACTCTTAGACTCTGTCAGTGACCGTGTCACAGGGCTTCAGGCTGCTGTGTGTCCCCCACAAACCCTCACCTATGAGCACAGCTCCAGGGGGGTGTCCCGTAGGAACTGCCCTTCCCAGGCCCTGCCTGAAACCCTTGTTTGGAGGAGACACCCTAGCCTTTCTCATGCCCCCCTAGGCCTGACCCTCTCCCCTCCTCACCCAGGTCTGCCCTGCAGGTGCTTCATAAGGCCTGTGAGGTGGCACGAAGACACAACTACTTCCCCGGGGGCGTGGCTCTCATCTGGGCCACCTACTACGAGAGCTGTATCAGCTCTGAGCAGAGCTGCATCAACGAGTGGAATGCCATGCAGGACCTGGAGTCCACGCGGCCCGACTCCCCGGCACTGTTTGTGGACAAGTACGTAGCACCCCTTTCCTGGGGAAGCCCAACCACACCCTCAGGCACCTGCCTCTCTGCGCCTGTGCCTCACCTGGACTCATGGGTAGTCTGGCTGAGGGAAGGGTCTCTGTGATCACCGTCTACCCCTAAAAAATTATAGACAAATTTGGTGAATGGGGAACAGATCCGTAACTTCCCTTGATTCTCAAAAGAGTTCGTGGCCCTGTATGTCACCAGTTCCTCACAGTGCTCTGCAGTCTGGCCAGAGAGTTAATTCCCCAAGTTTCCTGCTCTGCTCTTAGGAGAATTATAAATGTGACCTGTGCTTCCTTAGATCCCAGGGCTTTATGTTCTGCTGGGATACCGCAGAGTTTAAGAGGGCTGTGGACATACTACCGTGTGTCCAGAGGGCAGTGGTCAAAATGATTGGAAGCCACATCATGTGAGGCCTCAAAGAGATCACGAGACAGACTGGGGAAAAATGATAGGTGCCTTCAAATTGTTTGCAAAATTATTTGATAGCTTTCAAATTATTTGAAAGGTCATCATGGGAAAAAAAAGCTCACCCTGGTCAGTGTGACACCTAGAATTCCAAGTAGGACTGGTGCACAGAAGTTACAGGGAGATACATACATTTTGATTTTGTATAAGAAGAAGATGATGGGAGCTGGCCACAGCTGGGCCAGGCTACCTCAGGGCACAGTGAGGTCCTCACACCCAGATGTATTTGGACAGACACTGAAGGGCCCAGCAGGGACGGGACATCGTGCTGGCAACTCCAGTGTCTTGCACTGAGAATGTCTGACATTGCGGGGACTGAAGCAGCAGTGAGATTCCAAACTGTTCTCTATCTGCCTGATCTGCTGTCTGCTCCCTTGCGTCCCCTGAGACCTCTGAGGCTGGAGCAGGTTGTCCACGTACCTCTTGTTGCCCCTGAGAACGCACACTGAGAAGCGAGCTCTCTGTGCCAAGCCATGTTCCATTTATTAGACCCAGGAGCGTCTGGTGTTTCTGTAACCTCTGACCCCAGGCTTCCTAGAGTTCTGTGCTTTCCTAAGCATCGTTTCTTTCCAGGCCAACTGAAGGGGAAAGGACTGAGCGCCTCATCAAAGCCAAACTCCGAAGCATCATGATGAGCCAGGATCTAGAAAACGTGACCTCCAAAGAAGTAAGGGAATGCTTCCCTGCTTAGCAGGCCGGGATCCCAGGGTGTTCGTTTGTCTTGGCCTGGCACCTGGCTGTCTTGACCCATCTGCTCCTCTGCTCTCACAGGCATTTTTCCTCCTCGTTCTTCAGTGACAGCAGGGCTTAGTGGAAAGAAAACAGATAGACCTTAGAGTCAGATTCTAGTCTTATTCTAGATCTGCCCTTTCCCAGTTTTGAGATATTGGGCCAATTTCCTGACCTCTCAAGCCTCACCATTAGGACCTTTGGTGGCGATTGCATGAGGTCCATGGACAGCGCCCAGAAGCCTTGTGTGTGTAGTGTGCATGAGAGATGGCAAACTTATTTCTCTCCAGGATTACGACTGACTGGCAAGTTGTCAATTCTAGATTACCTTGTCTTTGCCTTTTAATGTTTCCCTGAATGACTTATTTTCTCTTTTTTGTGGCTTTGTGTTTAAGGAATGCAGTGAATTATACTGAGAACTCAAAGTAGATCTAAGAAGAGGTTGAAACTGCTGTTTTTAAAAGTCAATAAACTATAAACTTTTTATTAATTAATACACTTTAAAAAATCATATTGTGATACCTTCCCAAGTAAGATGAAACTGATTTTAAATTCTGCGAGGTGTTTGACATGTAATTGTAAAAGTGCTTTAAACTCAGTAGAAAAGATCTCATGGAAATCAGCTGCCGTGTTTGAAATAATAAACTCTCCCCGGTTGGATTTACTTTTAGGCTGAGTAACCTGCATTCCTGCCACCCACGCATGTGTGCTACATGTGTCTAAATGTATTATTCTGAGGGGAAAGATAACTACCTTTTATGGAAACAGCCACCGTTCCTGTTGTAACTTTTAATTCTTTGGGGGTGGACAACTGGTGTCTTTAACGAATCACTTTTCCTAATATTTTCCACTCTGCAGATCCGTAATGAATTAGAGAAGCAGATGAACTGTAACTTGAAAGAATTTAAGGAATTCATAGACAACGAGATGCTCCTTATCTTGGGACAGATGGACAAGCCCTCCCTTATCTTCGATCATCTTTATCTCGTAAGGGGCACAGCCATGGCGGGATCTGGTTTGGGGGACATAAATCAGACTTTGATTGTTTGGCGCTTATAGTAAGTCAGAGAGAAAAAGCAGATGAAAAACTTGACTTACTGGAGCCTCCATCCTGACTGACGGGAACTCCCAAAGTTCTTTGGCCCCTTCTACGGCCTGTAGACTACTGGTCTGCTCTGAAGCCAGATGTTTGAGACGTGGCTCTCAGCTGAGCTGTGGGGAGTTGTTTGGGAGGTATTTGGCACAAACAGCTGTCAAATGGTTTCAGACTCTCCAACCCTTTGTCTTCTTCAGTCACTAACACACAGGCCCTCTCCACTTATCTCCAAATGGCATATGGGCTCAAAACCCCCAATTACTAAAGGAAGCATACTACTCACCAAACCCCAGAGTTATGCCTGGGCAGCCTGGGACATGAGAAACAGCAGGGAAGACAGATCACACAACTGAGCGTGTCCAGACAGCTCCTCCCAGGGCCTGCTCCCAGAGCCCACTGGAAGAAAGAACCCGCCCTGGTCTGGGTAGCTTTGGGTAGATTGCCCTGACTGCCTGCGCCTCCATGGCTGGCTCAGACTGTCTCAATGCCATGAATCTCCATAGAAGGCAGCTGGCAGGTTTTCAAAGTCAGAGAGACTATAAAGAAAGACGTCCCTAAAATTAGAGAGGCTGCATGTGGGATGAAAATCTACCCATAAGGGCTCCGGTTCCCACTCCTCGGCCTCACTGGCTAAAAGCCACTTGGTTGCTGTTTTGTTTTTTTTTTTCCTTCACTCTGTACCCCATGGGATGATTATAAGGATTAGATAAAATACAAGAGGGCTCAGTATAAACCTATAGTCTCAGCTACTCCCGGTAATCACTGAACCAAGGTGTTTGAGGCCATCCTGGGCAACGTAGTGTACATGCCAGAAGTGGGGAAAGGAAGAAAAGACATATTGAAAGCGTCCAGTGTGGTTTCTGGGGGTGCTAATAAATGATGACCGTTGTTAGAGAAGGTACTTCCGGGAATACTGAGGAAGCTTATGTGTTTGCTAGAGACGCAAACAACTTTGTTTTCTGCCTGTGGGAAATCGAGTTCTCCGTCATGTCTGCATTGTGATAGTATATACACAGGGTGCCAAAAAGCATCCACACATTTTTCTTTTTTATTTGAGACGGGGTCTCACTAAGGTACCCAGGCTGGAGTGCAGTGGCTATTTACAGGCATGATCCCACTCCTGATCAGCACAGAAGCTTTGACCTGCTCCATTTCCGACCTGGGCCAGTTCATCCCTCTTTAGGAAACCTGCCCGGTGGTCCCCTGCTCCTGGGAGGTCACCATATTGATGCTGAACTTAGTGTGGACACCCGTTTGGCATAGCACACTACAGCCCAGAACTCTTGGACTCAAGTGATCCCCCTGTCTCAGCCTCCCAAGTAGCTGGGACTACAGGCATATGCCGCCACGTGTGGCAAACATACACACATTTTAAGAGAGGAAGAACTCAGCCAGGCATGGTGGCTTACACCTGTAATCCTAGAAGTCTGTGAGGCCAGCATGGGTGCTTGCTTGAGTTCATGAATTAAAGACCAGCCTGAGCAAGGGTGAGACCCTGTCTCTACTAAAAGTAGAAAAACTAACCAGTGTCACAGCAAGTGCCTGTAGTCCCTGGTACTCGGGAGACTGAGGCAAGAGGATCACTTAAGTCCAAGAGTTTGAGGTTGCTGTGAGCTATGACTCCAGGGCAACAGAGTGAGACAGAGTCTCAAAAAAAAAAAAGATTAATTAAAAGAAAAAACTCCATTGAATGTGTAATACTCACGTCATGTTTGACTTCTGCAATTGTAAGAGGCGCTTACAATGTGTGACTTGTATTCATCTTTTACTATCGGTATATACTGAGTATTACACATTTAATATAGTGCAGTGGCATCACAGCTCACAGCAACCTTCAATTCCTGGGCTCAAGTGAGTCTCCTGCCTCCGCCTCCCAAGTAGCTGGGACCACAGGCACCCGCCACAACACCCGGCTATTTTTTTTTTTTTTTGGTTGCAGCCATCATTGTTTGGTGGGCCCAGGCTGGATTCGAACCCACCACCTTAGGTATATGTGGCTGGCGCCTTAGCCACTTGATCCACAGGCGCTGAGCCATAGTTTTCCTTTCTTAAAATGTGTATACATATTCTTTTGGCACCCTGGGTAGATACAGAGATATGTATTTTTAAATGCATTTATATAAATCTATATAGATGTCATATTTGCACATTGAAACTTATATATAAATGTGTAGATTTGAAGACTATATCTGCAAAGCTATCTGGGAGGTACTGGGCACTAATCTTCCTGGGAAGCGGATTGATGTCCCAGTGAAAAGGGAACAGAAGGCACCTTCATCCTGTCTTTCCCCACTAGGTGGTGATCACGGCTAGAGGACGCTCACAGCCTCCGTGGAGCTTTCATTATTTTTTTGGTGTGGTTTTGGTGCTTTGTGTCACTTTTTCCATGAGAGATACTAAAGGAATTTTTGTTTGAGCCTCTCCCTCAAATATAAAAATTCAGCTAGCACTGCACATTGCCAGCTCAACTGGGGCCCTGCAGCCCCTGGGTCCTGAGACGTTTGCCCTCTTGGGAACTTGAGAGAGGAAGTTTGCAGGGAGAGTAAGATGGATTCTTCTGCGCTTTGTGACTGTGTCCTTTCCTAAGAGCAATGTGATTATTCTTCCTTTCCCTTCCCTTCCATGTTCTTTGAATGCTTAAGAATGGAAGCTTGGTTTGTTATACTATTTTTTTAAGTATCAGATTAAAACATTGTACAACAGAAAGTTTGGAAATATAAATAAATCTGAAGAAAAAGAAAACATTCCCAATCTCAGAAATCCAGAGGTCGTCAATGTAGATATTTTGGTTTATTTATTTTCCCATCTTCAGTTTTTTTCTTTGGTTTTTAAATATTAGGTATATAGCTTCTTTAAAAAGAAAAAAAGAAGAGGCCAGGCATGGTGGCTCATGCCTGTAATCCTAGCATTCTGGGAGGCTGGGACAGGTGGATCACTTGAAGTCAGGAGTTCAAGACCAGCCTGATCAAGAGCTAGACCCTGTGTGTCTACCAAAAATAAAAATATTATCTAGGTGTGGTGGCACATATCTGTAGTCCCAGCTACTCAGGAGGCTGAAGCAAGAGGATCACTTGAGCCCAGGAGTTTGAGGTTGCTGTGAGCTAGGCTGACACCACTGCACTCTAGCAGAGTTAAATTCTGCTTTACTCAGAGATAGATAGATAAATACAAAGAAAACAAGAGGGTCCTACAGCTTATGCTTATACAGTTTTTTATCCTGCTTTCTTTTAAAGTACTGTTTCCTTATGTGGTGTTTTCCTGTGTCATTAAAAATTCTCCAAAAACATGATTGGTTTTAATGGCTCCTCCATGAGGCTCCATCATCATTTATTTACTAATTTCTTCCCATTTGACCTTTGGGTTCTTTCCACTGTTTTCTATAAATACCCTTAAATATCCTCACACCTCAATCTCTGTGTGAATTATTATTTCCTCAGGATAACTTTTTGTAATTGAAATTACTGGGTCACAGGGTGGGAACTTTTTCAGTATCGCCAGAATACTTCCCAAAAAAGATAGAAGGATTCTTTGTTTTATTAGTGGTGTGTGAATGTCCTTTCCAGGGGTGGGAGGTTGCAGGTCAATGCCTCTAATTATGAGATCCCACTGCAATCTTAGGAAAGAAGTAAGCTGAGGGGAGGGAGCAGGTTTTCCTGGACTTGTTCTTTCCCTAAGGCCAACGGGTCAGTGAGGGCCCTGGCTCCCCACTTTCTCCAGCCCCCTTGCACAGCGCACACATTGCCCATACTGTGAGTACTCAAGAACCTTCCTGAA
Source organism: Galago senegalensis (assembly GCA_963575145.1). Classification (NCBI taxonomy): domain Eukaryota; kingdom Metazoa; phylum Chordata; class Mammalia; order Primates; family Galagidae; genus Galago; species Galago senegalensis. The sequence goes on along the minus strand of CAUYTI010063947.1, from coordinate 10,303 downwards.
TATCAGCCACAAGGTTCTTGTTGTTCTCCCAGGCCAAGGGTCCCTGAAATAAGGCCTTACTACCAGGGCTGGGGCAAACTGCATCCCTTAAGCAGCTCTGAGGCTGACATGTGACACTCATGGGGGTTTGTGTGATCTGTCTCCCAGGGTTCTGAATGGAATGCATCCAATCTGGAAGAACTGCAGGGCTCAGGGTGAGTCTCCTCCCCTTGTCTTTCCCTGTCCTTCCAGGCAGCTTAGAAACTCTTCCTGCTGCCATCAAGAGTGAGACCTTGGGGTGCCCGCCTGTCATTGCCTGCACCCTGGTCTCTGAAGTGGCTGCTGGGGCCAATTTGCATATCTAAACAGATGTGCTTCAGAAGAACACGTCCTGAATAATTCATGGACTTTAGATTTTACTGGAGTCTCCCGTGACTGTGTGTGTCCGGGAGAATGTATCTAAGTCACACTCACATGGGCTAGGACAGAATGGATGCTGATGAGGCTCTGAGCTCCCTCCCACCGCCTCACTGCCCTGCAGAGTTGCCAAGAGTCCCAGCATAGATAGAGAGATCTCTCAGTTTTGCTGGTCAGCAGCACTGATCCCCAGACTGCTCCTGGCTCTTTCTGAGATTCTCCTTTTGGACCTAGTGGGATTCTTGAACTAAGTACCCAGTGTTGGCCAGAAGCTTATGCCTGTCTTAGTCTGAGAAATGCTTAGCAGCAGGAATGAAAGATGTTTTAAATCTAGAGACCTTTAAGCACAGATGCCTGGACTTTTTTTTTTTTAAATAACACAGCCACAAAATCACCATTCTGTGGGTCTGACATGATGGCATTCTTGAATTGCTGCATTTAAAAATCAAGACTAAACAAATCTTAAAATACAACCTTAGAACTACTGGTTAAGATGTATTCCTCCTCCAGGAGAAAGCATTCTGAACATGTAGGGTGATACTCTGCTTTCCATCTTGCTGGGAATAAATTAGTGACTTTTAAAGGTACTTTTTTTAAAGCATGTGTAAGTATTCTCTTAGGAAACCTATCTGAGATACTTTCTGACTCTTGAAATTATTTTAGTCTTCCAGAAATAAAAGTATTGATTAAGTTTAGTGAACCACCTGGGTCAAAAGACCCTCTGAAATACTTATTTATATCTTGCCATGTTTCAAAAAGGATTATAAGGCAATTCCCAAGGATATGAATAATAGAAACATTCTGCTTTTTTAACTATTTCAAGTGGGAGACTTTTTATAAAAAAAAGTTTACTCAAAATAGTTATAAATGTTAACACCTCAAGGAGTTTAAAAATGTACTTAAGTAATACTTATATTTAATTTCCAGAATGCTTTGAACAAGTCTGGTTTTTTTGGTGTAACTAATATATCCTCATCATATAGAGGACATTTAGGGAATACAAAGAAAATTACTATTAAGGAAAAACAAAAGTCCCACCATAAATATATTATCCTTTATTAATGTGTATTTAATTTTTTTCTCTGCCAGTTTTTCATTATTTTGTTATTCTCCAAATTTGTTGTCTTTTTTTTTTTTTCCTAACTGCAGGGTTGACTACATTTTAAATGTTACTAGAGAAATAGATAATTTTTTCCCTGGCTTATTTGCATATCATAACATCCGAGTCTATGATGAAGAGACTACAGATCTTCTTGCCCACTGGAATGAAGCATATCATTTTATAAACAAAGCAAAGTAAGTGGGCGGGGAAGCCAGCCGGAGGAAGAAACAGAGCGGCAGATGCCGGGTAGGCAGGAACTGATGGCAATTCCAGACACAGACTGTGGCTGACTTAAGGGGGCTTGGATGTCCAATGGACCTTTGATTTTTAGCCACAGGACCCCAAATATCAAAGTGGAAAAGTTGTCAGTCCTCTCCAGGTAGAGGCCCTAATAAGCTGACTCTCTCCCACCTGCCCATGATTATAACATTTGACCCCAGTTGTCATTGGCACTGGTTCCCAGCAAGGATACCCAGTGGACACTCTTAGGAGCTCTGCCCCTGGCAGTTGCTGAGCTGAAGGAAGTCCAGTTTCACAACTCCTTTGGGACTACCTCCCCAAAGGACACACCCATCTTCTGTCCTCAAGTTAGTGTCCCATGGGACAGGACAGCCCTTTAGAGGCTATGGCCAGCCCACTGCCCCTGGGTCCACCATCGCTGGTCCCATGCGTCATTTGTTCTCATTTTAATTCTCCTGTGGAACTGTGCCTTATTGAAGTCAAGAACAGAAAGAGAGACCACCTTTGAGAGCCTGTCAAGAGAAACATCCTCTTCTGCTTTGTGTTTCCCTGGGTCAAAGCTCTGTAAGGTGGTAAAGTGTCCTTACCAAATCTTGGTTCTCTCCAGTTCCCAGGGGACAGATTTGTCCATGGAAAAGAAGCCATACTCTGTAAATAATTTAAAGAGGTTTATTCTGAGCCATATTTGAGAACCATGACCCAGAGCCACACCCAAGAAGCCTGGAGCAAATAGACTCTAGCAGTGGTGGGGTTATAGTTTGGTTTTATAGTGGAAAACAGGAATTACCGGGAAAGTCATAAATCAGTCTGAGGAAGGTATACAATGGTTTGGCCCAAAAAGGTAGGACATCTCAAATCAAGGTGGGGGAGGCCCACAGATTATAGATGAGTTTAAGAATTCTATGGTTGACAATTGGCTGTGTTAGGCTGTAATAGACCAAGAGTCAGCGAAAAGGAATGCTGAGTTAAGATAAGGGTCTGTTAATCAGAGACAATTATAGGACACATATACCCAGACCCAAGGGGGTGTGTCTTGTATATTGAGAACCTGCAGGTTCTCATAGCCTTGGGTCTGTTAATGAGTCCCATAGGACAGCTCTAAGAAGGAAGGGGGACATGATGAGGCATGTTTGCTCTCCTTTCTCATGGCTAGCAACACAGTTCTAGGGATCCCGTTGGCCAAGAGGGGGGGTCCAGTCCATCAGTTGCTAGGGGCTGGGGGAGACTTTAATATTTTATTTTAGTTCACAGACTTGGGACGCTCTGGAGGGAGACTTCAGACCATTACTTAAAAAATAAAAGGAGACACTGAGGTTTGGAGAGGAATTGTAATGGGGTCTAGGAAGCTGGAGCCTGCTCCTACCTGGTGGGTCTGCCTTCTGTACAAACAAAGTTTTGCAGGTGTTCCCCTTAGCAGCCCAGCATTCCATCACATTCTTGAGCAAACGTAATTTAGACAAACACATTCCCCTGACCTTGCCGATCTGCCAAATCAGCCCCACCTGGGCCAGTCCTGCCTCCTTACAAATAGCGGTTCAGCCTCATCTTCTTCCCCTGGCTCTGTCTCTCTGGCTGTCCTCACTCCTGCTCCCTGGCCCTACTCTCTGACGCAGATCTTGCTCTTCCCCAGAGCCTTGCAAGGTTTCAGTCCGCTGACCTCATTTTTCTACAATAACTCATTCACCATCTCCGTCTGCCATAGCAGTTGAGTAGCTTTTGCAGAAATCCCTTTGGCTGCCCAGTGGCTTCCCGGTAAAAGGGTTTTTTTGGTCACCTCGCCTATGACAGCCATGTGGGGAGATTCTCACTGAAAGCAGTCAAATTTTGGAACTCTTGCAAATCTTGGCTGGGCAGAGCAGATTTATCTTGAGTTCCCATTGTGTGCTAATTGATTTTGCAGTGGAGGTATTTCCTTTAGAGGGTGTGTAGACATGTAAACATTAGGACACTGGAGGATTTAGGCCTTGAGATAACTTTAGGGTTTAAAAAAAAGCAGTTGAGTAAGACCTGATAGAATGAAGTTACTGAAACTTTTTAACTCTTTCTCCCCCTCTGCCGTCCCCCATGCCTGCAGGAAGAACCATTCCAAGTGCCTGGTACATTGCAAGATGGGCGTCAGCCGATCTGCCTCCACAGTCATAGCCTATGCCATGAAGGAATTTGGCTGGCCTCTCGAAAAGGCCTACAATTACGTGAAGCAAAAGCGCAGCATCACACGACCCAATGCAGGCTTCATGAGGCAGTTGTCGGAGTATGAAGGCATCTTGGACGCAAGGTGGGTCCCAGCCTGCACAGGGTTGGGGGGGGTGGCCGGCTGAGCCTCAGCAGCCCTTGTGTCCAAGCCAGCTGGGCCGCCATCAGGATCTGAATGCTTTCCCATTCGGCCTTGGCAGCGGCTTCCGCAGCCAAAATCCCGCCTCTCAGGGGAGCTGATTTGAGAAAAACAACTATTGTTTGGGCTTTGATTAGTCCTTTCCAGGAGGGATCTGTTTTGATTTTGTTGGCACACACATAAAGCTGATTCTGTTGCCGGAGGGAGCCGTGCCTAACTTGTAATCCAGGGTGAGTCTTGTGTGTGCGATAGGGGCATGTGTCTGTCCCATTTCCTGGGTATCTGCTTAGCGCAGAGCCTTGTACACAGGTTCTGGGGTTGGACAAGCCCGAGCACCGTACCAGTTCCACCAGATGAGCTGGGCACTTAGAGCAATCTCACTCATCTCCCTGAGCCTCAGTTTCCTCTTTTGAGTTAAGGATTAATACCCATCTTAATGTGGACATTGATGCCATAGGTGCTGTGAAAATCAGTGCAGTGGCTCCTCAAACAATGAAAAATAGAATTATTACATGAGCTAATAAATCTTCTTCAGCATGTATCCCCAAAAGAATTGAAAGTAGCGTTTCAAGGACATATCTGTACACCGTGTTCACATCAGCATTATTTATGATAGCCAAAAGATGGAAGCAACCCAGGTGTCCATTGATGGACAAATGGATAAACAAAATGTGGTCTCACCATACAATGGTATGTTATTCAGCCTTAAAAAGGGAGGAGATTCCAACACATGCTCCAACATGGATGTATCTTGAGGACATTATGCCGAGTGAGACAAGCCAGGCTTTGAATTATTTCAAGTTGTCAAAGTTGCAGAGAGAGAAGGTAGAGTGGTGGCTGGCAGGGGATGGAGGAAGGCAAGAACGGGGAGTTAATGTTTAATGGGTACAGAGTTACAGTTTGTTTTGTGAGATGAAGACTTCTGGAGATGGATGGTGGTAATGGTTGTAGGACATTTTGAATGTATTTAATCTCACTGAACTGTATGCTTAAAGGGGTGAAGATGGCAAATTTTATGTGTATTTTACCACAATAAATATATTGAAGAAAATAAAAAGAGGATACCTACCCACTAGGGTTTTCTTGAGGTTTGCACAAGCCCTATACAAGTTTACCTTTACAGATACTTTGCCAGACCTGGCTGATAAAGAAATATGGCTTCTTTAAAAATCTCTCACCCCAAATAACAAAAGATCTGCAAAGTATAGCTTATCTCCCTTTTCCAGAGGTAGGAATGGGTTAACTTGTCACTCATTCACACAGTCAGTGGACAGCAGGAGGGAGAGAGACATCTCAGGTACATGGGCCCTTGGGACACTCAGTGCTTGGAGGTCCTGAGGTTGTCTTGCCCCCTTAGGGTGGTGGTGGTATCTTCCAGTGATCCCAGCCAGGCCCCCACTGCAATTCCAGTTGCCCAAATTCTCAGATCAGAAGCCAGGAGCTTAGGACTCACGTTTCCCCCATTCCTTTTTTGTTCAGTTAGTATGAGATGAACACCTCCCTGGATCATTTTTGATCTGTGTTGGAAAAAAGCCACAGTTAAAGTCCACCAGTTTCATGGCCAAGTTTAGAAGTGCAGGAGTGCCCTGGCAAGGTCAAATAGGGTCTGGAAACAAATCTGACCATCTCTATGCTCTTTGCTGTCAACCAGAGAGTGGCCAGATCCCAGGCAGGGCCTCAGGATGAGGGAGCACTCTGCAACCCAGCCAGGGCTATCCAGGCCAGGTTCAGGGCAGCAGGGTGTTGACCTTGAATCCCAGCCCAGTGGACCAAGTATATGGAGCAAAAGCCAGTGAAGGACCATGACACTCCCGTGACATTCCCTTTCCAATCCCACTGCTCCTTTGCATTTCCTTTTTTTTTTTTTTTTTTTTTTTTTGCAGTTTTTGGCCGGGCCAGGTTTGAACCCGCCACCTCCAGCACATGGGGCCGGCGCTCTACTCCTTGAGCCACAGGCGCCTGCATTTCCTTCTTTCTTAACCCTCACAAACCCATGGTGTTGGCATTAAGGTCCATGGGGTGACTTAGTCACTTTATCTGACTGTAAACTTTCTCTTTCCCTTTTATTACCTTGTATTCTGAAAATGTATTATAAAAACAATAGTATCAAAGGCTGGGCTCTGTGGCTCACACCTGTAATCCTAAAACTCTGGGAGGCTGAGGCAGGTGGAGTGCCTGAGCTCACTGGTTCAAGACCAGCCTGAGCAAGAGAGAGACCCCATCTCTAAAAATAGCTGGGTGTTGTGGTGGGCGCCTGTAGTCCCAGCTACTTGAGAGGCTGAGACAAGAGGATCACTTGAGTCCACGATTTTGAGGTTGCTGTGAGCTGTGACACCATGGTATTCGACCGAGGGCAACAAAGTATGACGTCTCAAAAAAATAGTATCAGAAGAAATCATTTAAAAACTGACCTGTAATCCCTCTGACCTAAACAAATATTTCCAGTAATCGGGGCGCTCCCCGGATGTATTGGAATGCTTCCTGTGTGTACACGGCCATGTCATGATGTGTAGAGCTCCTCATACTCTCCGCTCCAACCCCTGTGGTTTCTCTGTAATGTAGACAGGAGAGAGGATTGTTATTCTCGTTTGACAGATGGAGAAACTGAGAGATGGAACATAGTGAAGTGACTGGGTTCACAGAAATGAGGTGGCACAAACACAGATATGCAGATGGCAAGTCTAGACCCCCTCTGTGTTGCTGTCATATTGTCTCCAGGTCACAGAAAGTCACCTGGGTCTTCTCACTCGAGGCATGGTGATTCACGAGCTTTGTGCTTCTTCTCATCCTTGTGTTGCTTGGGAACAAATGACAGAGGGGCTTTACCTAAGTGAGAGCCTGCCACCAGCCTCAATCTTGGGCTTTCTCTTGTTTGCTCACCCCTCTCCCCCCAGGACCTCTGGGCACTGTCCTCCTCTGCTTACTGTTCCCTGCCCTTTCTCCCCACAGCAAACAGCGGCATAACAAGCTGTGGCGTCAGCAAACAGAAAGCAGCCTCCAGCCACCTGTGGAAGACCCTGCAGGATCTGGTGACTTCCTGCCAGAGACCCTGGATAGCACCCCAGAGACCCAGCCACCCTGCCTGGAGGAATCTGCCCAGCCCATCTTCCCAGGCAGCAGGGCCCCTGGAGGGCCCGCTCTCCCATGCTGTTTCCGGAGACTCTCAGACCCCCTCCTGCCTTCTCTCGATGGTGATACTGCCAGCTCAGTCCAGCTCCAGGACCTTGAGAGGGATGCTCTTTTGGAGGAAGCAGCCCAGCCTGGGGAGGTACACAGGCCAGCCAGATGTCCCCAGGAAGGTCCCGGGCTCTGTGAGAAGGATGCCAAGAGGAAACTAGAAGTCGGGAGCCCCACACCCCTGAGTGGCTCCTTGCCACAGATGGAGGAGATGGACAGGGAGGACAGCCCAGAAGCAGGGAGGTGGGGGCAGCCTCCACCCCAGCTTACCCGGGAAAATCTAAATAACAACAACAGCAAGCGGAGCTGTCCAGATGACTTTGAGGTAGGCATGGGGCCAGGACCAACTGGGACCAGCATGTGGGGCTCAGTCCTGCCACTCCCCTCCACTGACCCCACAGTTCTTATCTCCAGGGAGCCCTGGGCTTTTATCAAAGGGTGACTGCGGGCCTCATTGTAGGATGTAGCATAGACACTGCCCTGGAGTCCTCACAGAATAGCACGAATCACAATGTGCCCCTCCACCCCTTGCACCTTATTTGTATCTTGGGCAGGGCTTCCAACTCAATTTTTCTTCTTCTTTTTTTTAGTTTTATTTGTTGTTTTTGTTTTTGTTTTTGTTTTTTGAGACAGAGCCTCAAGCTGTCCCCCTGGGTAGAGTGCTATGGCTTCACTGCTCACAGCAACCTCCAACTCCTGGGCTCAAGCGAGTCTCCTACCTCTGCCTCCCAAGTAGCTGGGACCACAGGCGCCTGCCACAACACCTGGCTATTTTTGGTTGCAGCCATTATTGTTGTTTGGCGGGTCTGGGCTGGATTCGAACCTGCCACCTTAGGTGTATGTGGCTGGTGCCTTAGCCACTTGAGCCACAGGCACTGAGCCAGTTTTATTTCTTTTTAAGTTTTTTATTAATTTAATTTTGTTTTTTGAGACAGAGTCTGTCCTGTTGCCCTAGATAGAGTGCTGTGGCATCATAGCTCACAGCAACCTCAAAGTCCTGGGCTCAAGCAATACTCCTGCCTCAGCCTCCTTAGTAGCTGGGACTACAGGCACCTGCCATAATGCCCAGCTAGTTTTTCTATTTTTAGTAAAGACAGGGTCTCACTCTTGCTCAGGCTAGTCTCAAACTTCTGAGCTCAGGCTCTCCACCTGCCTCAGCCTCCCAGAGTGCTAGGATTACAAGTGAGCCACCACACCTGTCTTCTATTTCTTCTTTTTTATGTAAAATATAAAACATAATAACTTACCACCTAGCTTCAACCTCTATCAACACGTGGCTATTTATTTTTTCCTTTTTTGTTTTTAGACAGAGCCTCAAGCTATTGCCCTGGGTAGAGTGCTGTGGCATCACAGCTCACAGCAACTTCCAACTCCTGGGCTTAAGCTATTCTCTTGCCTCAGCCTCCAGAGTAGCTGGGACTACAGATGCTCACCACAATGCCCAGATATTTTTTGGTTGTAGTTGTCATTATTTGGCAGGCCCTGGCCGGATTCGAATCTACCAGCTCTGGCATATGTGGCTGGTGTCTTAGCCACTTGAGCTACAGGCTTCGAGCCAACACATGGCTATTCTTATTTAATCTCAGTCCCACCCACTTCCCCATACCCTGGGTTGTTTTGAAACAAATCTCAGATTTATCATTTTATTCCTGAAGGCACCAGTATATACTATACCCGCAGTACCATCTAGTCTTCTAACTCAGATTCTAATGCAGACCTTCGTGAGTCTCCTGAAGCTATCATAATGAGCGGATCAAGGTTTGAGCTTCCACGTGCTGCTTACAGAGAGAATAGTTCATTCTAGCCAAATTTTTCCCTCTTCCATTGGTGGCAAATGACCCAACTGCAGAAGCTAGCATAGTGGTAGGGTGTGCTCTGCAGCCTGGTCTCAGCTCCCACCCTTGCTGCGTGTCAGCTCACCTGGCCTGGGACAGGGAGCTTCATTTCTGCTGGCCCCACCCCCTCATCCCACAGGACAGCATTATTCTCAATGGGAGCATTTGGGATACAGACAGATCCATTCCAATATAAAGCTGGTTTGTCGCTGATATAGTGTAACACAAACAGAACTGGAAAGTCACATCTCCTGATCTCCAGATCACAAAGTGTATTGCACACCAAATGCTAATCACTCATGAGTTTCCTGCTTCCCTACTTACTGCCTCTCTCAAAGAGCAAGTATCTGTAAAGGCAAATGAGAAAAAACTGGACACCCTGGGAGGGCTTTAAGCAAGGAATGATGAGGCCCCTCTGGATGTGGTCTAAAGATAGGCTGGTCGGAGAGCAGGGAAGCTGGGGGGCCTGAGAACAGTGCTCAGAGGGGCATCTGGAGACAGTGTGCTGAGAAGCCACAGCGGAAGTCAGTTCCTCGGGTAGCCTCTCTCCTTCCCTAGAGGTTCTGAGCGCAGCCCTCTCTCCCCTAGCATTTGTCAGAGTTTTCTGGTCTTTTCCCACCAGTGCACAGCAAGCTTCCCGAGGGTAGTGGCTGTTTCTTGTCCGTACCCCTCACATCTCATGCAAGTCCTGACATGAGGCAGGTGTTCCATAAATACGTGCCATGTGGATGATTCTTCCTCACCCTGTTGCTCTGAAAGGTACTTTCAGATCCCCTACTGTGATAGTTTTCAAACCAGGTTGTAGGGTGGCACCTGTGGCTCAAAGGAGTAAGGCGCTGGCCCCACATGCCGGAGGTGGCAGGTTCAAACCCAGCCCCAGCCAAAAACTGCAAATAAATAAATAAATAAATAAAGTCAAATCAGGTTGTAGAAGAAAAACCATAGAAATGCTTTGGTTGGCTCGGCACCTATAGCTCAACCGGCTAAGGCGCCAGCCACGTACACCTAAGGTGGCGGGTTCGAATCCCCAGCCCGGACCCGCCAAACAACAATGACGGCTGCAACCAAAAATAGCCAGGTGTTGTGGCAGGCGCCTGTGGTCCCAGCTACTTGGGAGGCGGAGGCAGGAGACTCGCTTGAGCCCAGGAGTTGGAGGTTGCTGTGAGTTGTAATGCCATGGCACTCTACCCAGGGGGACAGCTTGAGGCTCTGTCTCAAAAA
>CAUYTI010063943.1:0-45696 GCA_963575145.1 Galago senegalensis | reverse complement strand
GGAAGGCGGGCTAGCCCTTACTTTCCGGGTAGCCCCGAGCAACCTCCGCACCAGCCTTTTATTGAAAGGGAATCATACAGGTGAGGGGAGTAATTAACAATGACTATGTGCTGAGGGCACGGGCTCCTCCCACAAGGAACTCCTGTGGAGGAATGGCAGGAGGTCCACGCCTCAGCTGCAGATCATCTTGCTCGGATGTTGGCGTCTCCTACACACTGGTCTTGCCTCCTTAAATCTTGGTAAATTCATTTAATAGTTTGATAGCTTTTGGTAACTTTTGTAGGATTTTCTTCACAGGTACTCTATCACGTTACCTACAAACAAATACTACTTTCTTTCCAACCTGGATGCTGTTTATGTTTGTATGTATTTAAGTATTTTTGCTTATAGCAATGGCTGGTGCCTTCACTACAATGCTGAATAGAAGGGTTTTAATGGTGGGTATTCTTGTTCTGGATCCTTACTAGGATGTTAGATTTGTTATAGAAATTCTTACTAGATTTGTTACAGAAATTCTTCACCAGGTGGAAGAATTTCCTTTCTGTTTACAGTTTCCTGAGAGTTTTTTAATTTTAATTTTTATATATTTTATATTTGGAGTCTCAGTCTATTGCCTAGCCTAGAGTGCTATAGCATCAGCCTAGCTCATAGCAACCTCAAATTCCTGGGTTCAAGTGATCCTCCTGCCTTTGCCTCCCCAGTAGCTGGCACTAGAGGCACCAGCCATAATACCTGGCTAGTAGAGGCAGGGTCTTTCTTTTGCTCAGGCTTGTCTCGAACTCCTGAGCTCAAGGGATCCTCCTCAGCCTCCCAGAGTGCTAGGATCATATGCAAAGCCACTGTGCTTGGCCTATTTTGTTTTCTTAAAATCAGGTATGGTATTGGATTTTGTCAAATGCTTTCTTATGCTTCTATTGAGATGATTATATGATTTTCCTTTTCTAGTTGGCTAACAAAGTAAATTATATTGATCGTGTTTTGAATGTTAAACCAACCTTGTATTCCTGGGATAAACTCTATTTGGTAATAACATATTGTCTTTTTTAATATATTTCTTAAGATTTTTTACATCTATATTTTTCAGGAATATTGGACTCTAGTTTTCTTTTACTGTAGTCTTTGGGTTTTGAAATCAGAGTATAAATTTAGCCTCTTAGAATGAATTGGAAAGTTTCCTCCTCTTTAATTTTCTGGAAGAGTTTATATAGAATTGATATTATTTCTTCCTTTTCTGTTTGATAGTAAATTTCAAGAATTTTTATCTAATTTATCTAGATTGTCAAAATTATTGGCCTAACATTATTTATAATATTCCCTACTCTCCTCTTAACATATGTAGAATTCATAATGATTTTCTCTGTTTTATTTTGATAATGGTAATTTATGTTTTCTTTTCTTAAATTATGATCAGCCTGTCTAGAGGTATATTGATGTCAAATAGTAAATTTTTTGTTTCATAGATTTTTCCTCTATTATTTTTTTTCTTTTGAGTTTTGTCTTTATCTTTCCTATTTTATTCTTTCTACTTACTTTGGATTTCATTTTTTCCTGCTAGTTTCTAAGGTAGAAGTGGAAGCTGTTGATTTGAGAATACTATTCTTTCTAAATTGAACTGTTACAAAACTATCCCTTTAAATATTTCTTAAGCTGCCTTTAATATTTGTTAACATGTTGTACTTTCATTTTTATTTAGTTCCAAATGCTTTCCACTTTTTCCTTTTCATTTCTTCTTTGAGTAATGGTTTATATAGAAGTGTATCATTACGTTTCGAATTTGTGGGGATTTTCCACATATAGTCTGTTGTTGATTTCTAATTAAATTTCACTAGGGTTAGGGAACACACTTTGTACAATGTGAAACCTTTGAAATTTATTGAGGCTTGTTTATGGTCCTGAAAATTGTCTCTTTTTGTACGTGCTCTGCGTGCCTTGTGAAAGAATGTGAGCAATGGTAAACTCTCTAACCAAAAGAAGAGATTTACCTATTTCTTCTTGCACTTATCAGTTTTTGCCTTGTGCATTTTGAAGGTCTTTTATTTGGTACCTAATTGGGATTCTTACTTGTTGTAATAAATTAAACTTCCTTTTACTATGAAATGACCCTCTTTTACTTCTGGTCATATTTTTTGTTTAGATATCTACTTAGGCTGATGTTGACATCACTGTTCCAGCTTTTTTTTTGATTAGTGTTAGCATGGTCTATCTATCTTTATTCATCTTTTTAACTTTTAACCTATTAGTGTACTTTATATCTCAAGCACATTTCTTATAGACAGCATACAGATGGGTCTTGTGTATTTTTTATCCAATCAAATAATCTCTGCCTTTTAAGTGCAATTTTACACCATGTGTTCCCTCCATGTCTCTGTGCCACATTTTTGTAATTCTTGCAATATTTGAAAATTTTTCATTATTATTACACCTGTTATGGTGATCTGTGATCAGTGACCTTTGATGCAACTATTGTAATTGTTTTGGGCCTCCAAAGACTGTGCCTGTATAAGATGGCAAACTTAATCAAAAAATATTGCATGTATTTTGACTATGCCATGACTGGCTGTTCCCTCATCTCTCTCCCTCTCCTCGGGCCACCTGTTACTTGAGAAACAACGATATTGAAATTAGGCCAATTAATAACCCTATAAGGGCCTGTAAGTATTCAAGTCAGAAAAATAGTCACACATCTCTTACTTTAAATTAAAAGCTAGAAAGGATTAAGCTTAGTGAGGAAGGCATGTCAAAAGCCCAGACAGGCCATAAATGAGGCCCTTGTGTGTAAATAGTTAGTCGAGTTGTGAATGCAAAGAAAAAGTTTGTGAATGGAGTGGAAACTGCTGCTCCTGTGAAAACACAAATGATAAGAAAGTGAAACAACCTTATAGCTGATATGGAGAAAGATTTTAGTGGTCTGGATAGAAGATCAAACATCCATGTTATCTCCATAAACCAAAGCTAGCATAAAGAAAGACGCCATCTACAGAACATGGAAGTGCAAGGGGAACCCCCAAATGCTGATGTAGAAGCTGCAGCAGTTTATCCAGCAGATCCAGCTAAGATCATTGAAGGTGGCTGTACCAAACAGAAGACTTTTCTTTTTCTCTTTTTTATTTTTAGACATGGGGTCTTGCTCTGTCACGTAGGCTGAAGTACAGCAGTGCAACCATAGTTCATTTTTACCTTGAAATCCTGACTGCAAGCGATCCCTAGCCTCAGCCTTTTGAGTAAGTGAGACTACAGGAATATATCACTATGCCTCCCTGATTTTTCTATTTTTTGCACAGATGGGGTCTTGCTCTTGCCCAGGCTGGTCTTGAATTCCTGACCTCAAGCAATCCTCCTGCCTCAGCATTCAAAGGTTCTGGGATTATAGATGTGAACCACTAGGTCTGGCTTAAATTTAATATATATATATATATTTTGTAGAGATGGAGGTCTCACTATGTTGCCCAGGATGGCCTCAAACTCATGACCTAAAGTGAACCTCCTGATTTGGCTTCCTAAAGTACTGGAATCACAGGTGTGAGCTACCATGCCCAGCCCCAGATTTTTCAGTGTGGATGAAACAGTCTTCTATTGGAAGAAGATGCTGTCTAGGGTTTTCATAGCTAGAGAGTAGAAGTCAATGCCTGGATTCAAAGCTTCAAAGGACAGGTTGACTGTCTTGCGAGGGGCTAATGCAGCTGGTGACTTAAAGTTGAAGCCAATAATTGAATGATAGCTTATCTGTTTATAGCATGGTTTACCAAACATTTCAAGTCTGGTGTTGTGACCTACCACTCAGGAAAAAGATTCATTTTAAAATATGTCTGGTCATTTATAATGTACCTGGTCATCTAAGAACTCTAGTGGAGATATAGAAGGAGGTTAATGTTTCTATGCTTGCTAATGCAATGTCCATTCTGCAGCCTATGGATGAAGGAATGATTTCAACTTTCAAGGCGTATTATTTAAAAAATACATTTTTTAAGGCTTTAGCTACCATAGATAGTGACTCCTCTGATCAATTTGGGAAAAGTTAATTGAAAACCTTCTGGAAAAGATTCACCATTCTTGATGTCAGTAAAAACATTCATGATTTGTAAGAGGAGGTAAAAATGTCAGTAATAACAGGAGACCCACCTATCACCGTGCAAAGGATATAAAAAGAAACTTCTCTGAAGATGACAGACGAATGGCTAACAAACAGTGAGAAAATGCTCATCCTCCCTAATCATCAGAGAAATGTAAATCAAACCCATGCTGAGATATTAATGCCAATGAGAATGGCCCCCATCACAAAGTCTCAAAGCTGCAGATGCTGGCTCAGATGTAGAGAGAAGGGAACACCTTTTTTTTTTTTTGTGATAACAGATCAATTTTAATTCTAGCATCTGAAGCTATACAAGGGTATGCTTTATAAACTTCATGGGGCTGTTGTATACATTCAATAAAGTGACAACCGTGCAATATCACTTAGTATCTGAGAATCACGAACATACTTTTGAATTGTTTAAACACAATCCACAGAATTAAAAGCAAAATCAGAAGCCACAGTTATACTAATTGTCAATTAAAAGCTTTACACACTTCATACTTGATGTAACAGTCAATATCAATATCTACGAGGGGATACCAAAAGTGATTTCAGAGTCCATCCTCTTATACTTTATTGGGGAGGTTTCTTGAGTAGATACATGAGTGGCCAAAGGTGGATACAACCAGGACTAGAGAGAAGGGAATACTTTTACACTGTTGGTGGGACTGCAAACTAATACAGCCTCTTCCAAAAGAAGTATGGAGAATCCTCAAAGAACTCAAATTAGACCTTCCATTTGATCCTATAATCCCATTACTAGGCATCTACCCAGTAGGAAAAAAAAATCATTTTATCATAAGGACATTGGCACCACATCGTTTAGTGCAGCTCAATTTATAATCACCGAGATGTGGAAGCAATCTAAACATCCATCAACCCGGAATGGATTAATAAGCTGTGGTGTATATATGCCATGGAACACTATTCAGCCATAAAAAAGATGGAGACCTTACAATTTTTTATTAACCTGGATGGAACTGAATTCTTCTTAGTAAAGTATCATAAGAATGGAAAAGCAAGTATCCAATGTACTCAATACTAATATGAGCCAGTAGATGATCTAATACACACCCACATAAGAGAATAACTCAGTTCAATTCAGGATGGGGGGAGGAGAATGGAGGGAGGGGTACTGGTGTGCCCCACTTAATGGGCACAATGTAAGGGTATTGGGACACTTCTTATGTGTGGGGCACAACTACCAGTGGGACTCTACTTGAGCAATGAAAACATTGTAACCTAATTGTTTGTATCCTCACATTAATCTGAAATAAAAAAAATATTAGCAAGAATTTGAAGAAGTAGATTCCAACTGTCATGAATGATTTTCAGGGGCTCGAGATATTAGTGGAGGAAGTAACGGCAGATGTGGTGGGAAAAGCAAGAGAACTAGAAGTAGAAGTACATCCTGAAGATGTGACTGAAATTGCTGCCATCTCCTGATAAAACTCGAAAGAATGAGGAGTTGCTTCTTAAGGATGGGCAAAGCAAGGGCTTCTTAAGATGGGATCTACTTCTGGTGAAGATCCTGTGAACATTTTTGAAATGACAACAAAGGATTTAGAATGTTATAGACAGTAAGTAAGTAAGGCAGCAGCAGGGTTTGAGAGGATTGACTTCAATATTGGAAGAAATTCTTCTGCGTGTGAAATGTTATCAAGCAGCATCACATGAAGACTCAGTTAATGGGGCAAACTTCACTGTTTCCTTCCTTCCTTCCTTCCTTCCTTCCTTCCTTCCTTCCTTCCCCTACCTACCCTAAAATTCAGCAACCACCAGCCTGATAAGTTAGTAGCTATCAACATTGAGGCAACACCCTCTCCCAGAAAAAAAGATTACTTCATTGAGGCAATGATCCTTCACATTTTTGAGCAAAAAAGAAATTTTAAATTGAAGTATGTACATTTTTGGACATAATGCTATTGCACATTTAATAGACCACAGTGTAGTAAGCATAGCTTGTTGGGGTTTTTTTGTTTGTTTGTTTGAGACAGAGTCTCATTTTGTTGCCCTGAGTAGAGTGCCGTAGTATCATCACTCACAGCAACCTCAAACTCTTAGGCTCAAGAGATCCTCTTACCTCAGCCTCCCAAGTAGCTGGGACTACAGGCGCCCAGCACAAAGCCCAGCTATTTTTTAGAGATGGATTCACACGGAATCCGCCTGCCTCAGCCTCCCAGAGTGCTAGGATTCCAGGCCAGAGCCCCCATGCCTGGCCTTAGCATAGCTTTTATGTACACTGTGAAACCCAAAATTTTGTGTTACTTGCTTCACTGTGAGTTTTGCTTTATTGTGGTGGTCCGAACCACCGTATTATCTCTGAAGTATGTCTGTATATAAACCCTATAGTACATTATTATTAATTTTTCTTAAACTATCAAGTATGTTTTAAAGAGATTAAAAAATAGTCTCCTATTTACCTACAGATTCATATTTGTCATTTCTGCTAATCTTTGTTCTTTTGTTTAGTTCAGAATTTTTGACTGGTCTCCTTTTCTTTTCGTATGAAGGACTTTCACACTTCTTTCAGTACAGATCTGCTGGTTATAAATGAATCCAGCTTTTGTATGTACGAAAAAGACTTTATTTGACTTCATTTTTGAAACAGATTTTCTGTGTGTCTGTTGACAGTTAATTTCTTTTAATTACTTGAAAGATGTTTCAGAGTCTTTGGTTTTGCACTTTGAAAAAAATGAGAAACCTGCTGCTATTCTTGTATTTATTTTTCTGTATTGTCAGGGAAGAAAAATGACTTCCCTCTACCCCCTCTAGGTTCTTCAGCTGGGTTACGAATTAAATTGACATAAAACAGATTAACATGAGAAAAACCATTTTAATTACGAATGTACACATGGGAGTCCTACAAAAACGTGAGACTCTACAGAGGGGAGATGATTGAAGCTTCTGCACTGAAATAGGGCCTTGAGGCTTTGGGGCTGGGGGAGAAGTGGAGATAAATTATGGGACAATGAGGAAAAGAATTGTGTGGTAAATAAAGGTTGTCTTGTTATGCAGATAGAAGTCTCTCAAGTGATCAAAGCTCTTTCTGGTACAGATATCTTCTTCACTAATGAAAATGTCCAGTTCTTTTTTTTTGCGACAAAATCTCTCTGTTGCCCGGCTAGCGTGGCATCAGCCTACTTCACAGCAACCTCAAACTCTTGTGTTCAGGGGATTCTCCTATCTCAGCTGCTCCAGTAGCTGGAAACACATGCAGTGAAAAGAATCTGTCAGCCTAAGGCAGACATGGCACAGCTGGCCTGGTCGGTTTAGGTCCTGCCTGACCTTCACCCCATCTCCCACTCTTACTGTTTTGTAAATTTAGTGCCCACCCTAATGATGCCTATTAGGTACATTGATTTAGGAGATTAACTTTTGGACTGGAATGTTGTAATAGGTCACTGAGTTATGCTGATTATTATTTGGAATAGGGGTTGGTGGGGTCTTCACTTTGAACGTTTATGTATAAAACTGTAATTTTGGAAATGGAAGAACTGAACAGCCTTGGAGAGGCTACTCTCAACATTCTCCAGAATCCCGGCCTTCTGACAAATAAAGTGTGGTGGACCTATCCCTGTCTCTGCTCATTGGGGGCCAGTGACAAGCAACTGGACCCTCTTCATCCAGTGGCAGGATGACAGGATACCTGCCTAATTTTTCTGTTTCTAGTAGAAACGGGTCTTGTTCTTGCTCAGGCTGGTCTCAAACTCCTGAGCTCAAGTGATCTTCCCTCTTAGGCCTCCCAGAGTGTTAGGATTAGAAGTGTGAACCACCACTCCAGGCCAAAAATGTCCTTTAGAGATATACATTCCCTTTACAAAAGAGGAATTTTATACTTTATTTTAGGATGTTTAGGGGAGAGGTGAAGAATTTTTCCTGTGTCGGCTGGTTTCCAGTTTCATTAACTCAAAGTAATCACTATGGCATATTCTGGTCTCCAGTAGTCATATTTTGAGGTAACATGTCCTATGTCCTGGTGGTATGTAATCTGTCTTTTTCCTCCCTCTGGCTTATTTTAAGATTTTTCTCTTTATCTCTAGTTTTAAGCAATTGAATTACAATGTGCTGTCTTATACTTTTTATCGTATTTTTTTAATGCCTAGTTTTCGCTGATCTTATTGCGTCTACGGGCTTATAGTTTTCATTAAATTTCAAAACATTTTGCACATTGTTTATTCAAATTTTTTTCATCTCCCCCTTTTCATTTTTTTGAGAACTCTGCTGGCATATATATTAAGGTGCTTGAATTTGCTCCACAGCTAACTGATGCTTTATTTCTTTTTTAATCTTTTCCCCTTCTGTGATTCAGTTTTTATTGGTTTCTATTTCAATGGCTTCAATTTCATTATCTTTTCTCCTGAGATACCTAATCTGCTTTATTCCTATTCAGTTTGTAAGCGCACCCCAAGGGCCATTCAGACTATTATTGCTAGGCTAGCTCAAGGAAAACCATTTTGCTTCCAATATGCTTTCTTGTTCTGTCTTAAAAGTTTAGAAATAACCTGATTCTTGTTTACACAGCTGCCCCACGCAAGATTAGAAAATGACCTTTAGAAGAAACAGATGAAGAATCCAGAAAGGCCAAGCAGAACAGGCTGATCACAGACAGTTGAGGGCAAGATTCAGGAGACGATCTATTGTGTGCTGACAACATCTAACAAGTCATGATGACTCGCACAAAGCTTTGCTATATACCCCTTTATACCATCACTTTACTGGTTGCTTAGTAAGCAGAAGAGGTGAGATGGTCTATAAGAAAATAGTCTGCCATTGCTTCAGGCTGCCTTTGGTTTTGGGGTGATGGGCAGCCAGTCTTGTATTAGGCACCAAGTTTATTTTTCATCAAAGGTATTTTGCTGTGTATATCTAAATGTTCAGTTTGGGGACTTTTAATGAATCTTCTTTAATTAATATACTTATTCTTTACCGTAACATATAGAAAATAGACAAGGATACTTTCACTGTGTTTCAATACTAATCTATCATGTGTCATTTCTAGAAGTCTCCCTGTTGATTAATTATTATTAATTTTATAAGCTTCATTTTTCTGCTTTTTTGCATGCCAAGTAATTTTTAACTAGATTCCAGCTATTGTGAAATTTACTTAATTAGACACTGGATGTTTTTCATTAACAAAAAATATTTTGAACTTTGTTTTTGGATGAAATTAAATTGCTTGGAAAACAGTAATCTTTTTGGATCTTGCTTGTCAGCTTTTTTAGATGGGACTAAAACAGTATTTATAAAATATTTCACCCAAACTGCTGCTGAGTACATATTCTTTTCATCAGCACATGGAACATTTTCCAGGATAGATCATATCTGAGGTCACAAAGCAAGTTGAAAAAAACAAAGTCATATCAACTATCTTCTTTGACCATACGGAGAGGAAAAAACTAGAAATCAATAACAAGAGGAACCTTAGACAATAAACAGACATGTAGAAATAAAATAACTTGCTTCCAAATGACTAATAGGTCAAAGAAAAAAATTTAGAAGAAAATTAAAAAAAAATTTCTTAAATAAAGATGAAAATGCAACATGCCAAAATCTATGGAATACGGCAAAAATAGTACTGACAGGAAAGTTTATAGCAATAAATATCTATGTCAAAAATGTAGAAAGCCTTCAAATTAACAACATAATTTGTATCTCAAGGTATTTGAAAAGCTACCAAACCCAAAAGTAGTAAAAGGAAAGAAATTAGAAAGATCAGAGCAAAAATAAATAAAATTTGAACCAAAATATCAATACAAAATCAATACACCTTTGCTGTACTAAGAAAAAAAAAAAGAAGACCCAGATTAAAAAAATCAGAAATGAAAATAAGACAGAACAACCAAGACCCTTGGAAATATAAAAAAGTCATTAGAGATTACTATGATGAATATATGCCAACAAATTAGAAAACCTAGAAGAAATCACCAAATTCCTAGATTCATACAACCTATTCAGATTGAACTATGAAGAAACAGAAAACTTCAACAAGCCAATAAGGATTAATGAGATTGAAGCTGTAATAAAAAGTTTACCATCGAGGAAAAGCTCAGGACCTGATGAACTTTACCAAACAGGAAAAGAACTAATACCAAACTCTTCATAAAAACAGAAGAGAATGGAACACTCCCATACTCATGCTACAAGGCCAGCGTTACCCTGCTCCCAAAATCTGCATGGACATAATAAAAGAAGAAAACTACAGGCCAACATCACTGATGAACATAGATGAAGAAATCCTCAACAAAACACCAATAAATTAAATGCAACAACATATTAAAAAGTCATTTACTGTGATCAAGTGAGATTCATCCTAGGATGCGAGGGTAGTTCAACATGCAAGTCTATAAATGTAATACACCATATTAATAGAATCAAGAATGAAAACTATATGATTATTTCAATAGATGCTGAAAAGACATTTGATAAAATTCAACATCCCTTTATGGTAAAAACGCTCAACAAAAGAAGGAAAATACCTCAAAGTAATAAAAAGCCATGTATGATAAACCCACAGGTAACATCATACTAAATGGGGAAAAATGGAACAAGACAAGTATGCCCACTTAGACTGCTATTATCCAACTTAATATGGGAAGCACTGGCCAGGACTTAAACAAGAGAAGGAAATATTAAAAATCATTCAAATTGGAAAAGAGGAAGTCAAATTAGCTTTGTTTACAGGTGACATGATCTTATTCCTAGAACAACAAAGACTACAGCAAAAAACTGTTAGAACTGACAAAATAATTCAGTAAAGTTTCAGAATATAAAATACAGATATAAAAATTAGTTTTTATATATGCCAACAGAGAATAATCTGAAGGAGAAATCAAGAAAGCAATCCCATTTATAATGGCTATAAAAAATAAAATACCTAGAAATCAATATATCCAAAGCAGTAAAAGATCTTTATAAGGAAAACTATAAAATTCTGATGAAAGAAATAGAGGAAGACAGAAAGAAATGGAAAGATATTCTATGTTCATGGATCAGATAAATTACTATTGTTAAAATAACAATACTACCGAAAGCAATTTATAGACTCTATGCAATCTCTGTAAAATTACTCATGGCAGTTTTCATAAAAATAGCAAAAATAGGCAGCACCTGTAGCTCAGTCAGTAGGGTGCCGGCCACATGCATGGAGGGTGGAGAGTTCGAACCTGACCTGGGCCAGCTAAAACAACGACAATTGCAACAAAAAAATAACTGGGCGTTGTGGCAAGTGCCTGTAGTCCCAGCTACTTGGGAGGCTGAGACAAGAGAATTGCTTGAGCCCAAGAGTTTGAGGTTGTTGTGAGCTGTGATGCCACAGCACTCTCTTAAGGGTGACAGCTTGAGACTCTGTCTCAAAATTAAAAAAAAAATCAAAAATATCCTAAAATTTATATGAAACCACAAAAGACCCTGAATAGCCAAAGCCATCCTGAGCAAGAACAAAGCTGGAGACACAATGCTACCTTTACTCAAAACTTATTACAAATCTACAGTAACCAAAACAACATAGTACTGGCATAAAAACAGATACATGGACCAGTGGAACAGTATAGAGAATTCAAATATAAGTCCTTGCATTTATAACCAATTCTTTTTTGACAAAGGTACCAAGAACTCAAAATGAGAGAAGAACAGTCTTTTCAATAAATGATACTGGGAAACTGGATAACTATATGTATCTCACCATACACAATATTTTTATGTATTTTGTGTATACACAAAAATATTGTATATGGTGACTTTAATCCAAATAAAAGAGATGTTAGTCCAAATAAAAATGGATTAAAGTCTTGAATCTAAGATCTGAAACTACAAAACTACTTGAAGAAAATGTTGAGGAGATGCTCTAAGACATTGATCTGAGAAAAGATTTCTTGTGCAAGCCTCCAAAAGCATAGACAACCAAAGCAAAAATAGTAATTAGGATTATGTTGAGCTAAAAATCTGCACGACAAAAGAAATAATAAAAAAGTGAATAGACAACCCACAGAATGGGAGAAAATATTTTCAGACTATCCATCTGACAACTCAATTGCAAAAAATCTGATTAGAAAATGGTTAAAAGATCTGAAAAAGCATTTGATAAAAGAAGACATAAAAATGGCCAACGGGTATATGGAAAAAATGCTCAGCATCACCAATCATCAGAGAAAAGCAAATCAAAACCACAATGTGATGTCCTCTCACTCTAGTTAAAATAGCTCTTATCAAAAACACTCAATATCAGATGCTGGTGTGGATGTGAAGAAAGGGGAACCCTCAAATATTGTTTGTGGGAGTGTAAATTAGTGTAGCCACTGTGGAGAACAGTATGCAGAGTCCTCAGAAAACTCTATGACCCAGCAATTCCACTACTGGGTATATATTCAAAAGAAAGAGAACCAGTATATCAAAAAGATATCTGCGCTCCTATGTTTATTGCAACACTATTTACAATAGCCAAAATGTGGACTCAATCTAAGTGTCCATCAGTGAGTGCATGCATGGAGAAAATTTGGTATATAAACATAATGGAATATTATTCAGCTATAACAAGGAATTAAGTTTTGTCATTTGGAGCAATATGGATGAAAACGAAGGCCATTATTTTAACTGAAGTAGGCCACGTGCGCAAAGACAAATATTGCATCTTCTTACTCATATGCAGAAGCTAAAAAAAAATGGATCTCATGAAAAAAAGAGAGTAGATTGGTGATTATCAGAGGCTGAGGGGGGAGGGGGAAGAAGAGAGGAAGAAAAAAAAGAATATAAATGTGTTTATTACCACTGATCTGTAGCTTTTTTTTTTTTTTTTGAGACAGAGCCTCAAGCTGTGGCCCTGGGTAGAGTGCCATGGCATCACAGCTCACAGCAACCTCCAACTCCTGGCCTCAAACAAGTCTCCTGTCTCAGCCTCCCAAGTAGCTGGAATCACAGGTGCCCGCCACAATGCCTGGCTATTTTTTGATTGCAGCCGTCATTGTTGTTTGGCGGGCCTTGGCTAGATTCGAACCCACCACCTTAGGTGTATGTGGCTGGCTCCCTAGCCACCTGAGCCACAAGTGCCAAGCCACTGATCTGTATCTTAAAAATGGTAAAGACGATAAATTATATAATGTATGTAAATTTTATCTCAATGAAGATTTTTTAAAAAGGTTATTTAGAGGAACTAATAATTAATATATAAATTATAAAACACTCAAAATGAATTCTAAAGGTAAGATAGTTAATATAAATAAATTTAAGTAGAACCCATAATATTTATGTACCACTGGGATGTACACACTCCACTTTGGAGACAATAGCACTAGAGGAAGGATTTGAGAGAGACAAGCCTTCCATTTCACCAGAACCCAGGAAGGAGCCTTTCAGACCCTCCACTCGGCCTTACAGCTGAGGGCTCCACTTACATGTGGGATAAAGATTAAAATGTCACTGAAATGCAAGTAGATAACTGGAGAACATTTCTAGGGATCTCTAATTTATGAAGTAAATCATATCCAAGTCTGTTGTCTATATGCCAGGAAAGTATTGGCATTAAAAAAGATTGTCCATTTAATCCAAACCTAGCACTGGGGAACTGGTATTATACTGTGGAATAGGTGTTACGCTCATTTTATAAATAAAAGACCAGGTGCCTAGAGATTCTAGTACTGATCTGTTTCCGAAGCCTATGTTTTATTCTACTTTTCTCAACCACTTTTTAAGAAAAGGCACTGAGCATGAAACATTCGCTAACATTCTTCATCAAAAATTTATGTTGACTTTCAGAAGCACCTTGGAGAAAGAACTTAGTGGTTATAGTAAATGATTATGATTTTATTTATAAAAGGCATTACACTAAGAGAAACAGTAGAAAGGAATTTTGAAATATCCACAGGACACTACTATCGCTTATATTCTTTCTTTTGTACATATTTTCTTCTAATTTTATTAATGTGCATGTTTGTTGCATAATTTCAATCATAGTATAAATATTATCTTGTTTTCAGATCTTTTTTGTTCACAAAAATTTTCACGAGATAATAGAGGTATGGTCTGGTAGCAACATGGAAATGTTTAATGGCTGTATTATAGCCTACTAAATATTAGCATTTTATTTAAATTTTCATAAAATACATTGTTTCCAAATTTTTCTCTAATATATGATGTTATAAAGAACATTTGTGCATTTAACTATTATAAATATAATTTCCTTAGGATAATAATAATAATAGCTATCATGTATTGAGTATTTACTATGAAGTTTGCAAACTTCTGTGGAGTGGGATTTCAGGACAAAAAGATATGAATGTTAGTTATTATTTTTAACATATGTTGCTAAATTGCTAGGAGCAGTGTAAATTGACTCTACAACTGGGAAATAAAGTGTCAATTTCCTACTTTCTCCACTGTTCTGACAGCTTTGATGAAATTATAAATATTTCAGGGTTAAATATGTTGTAACTTTATGGTTATAAACATCCCAAGAGGAATTTGGAGTCAACCATCAAAGACTTTTTAAGAATACCTTGACGAGCCACTTTGAGGTGAAGGAAGAAATTCCAAATATATAGATTGGCAGAAGCCAAGATGAAAAACTCCTCTGAATTTGAAATGAACAGGAATTTGGGGGTGAGGGCACAAGAAGGGAGAGAAGGAGGAATGAGAGGACAGTTGAACCAAACCATGGCAGATTGGAAACACAGTTTTGCAAATGGCTGAATGATTTTTGCAGCAGAAATATCTCAGCTCGCATTTTTGGTTTGTTTGTGCTATGGCCATTCAAATTCTCTGACATCTCAAATTTACAGTCAAATCTTTTCCACATATAGATACCTGTGGGACTGATTGGTTTGTGGGACACTAAGGAAAAGGGTTCTCTATCTAGGTCAATGGAGTGTGAAATTAAACAAAACACATCAGCAGGGTGGTGAGATGTTCCCTAATCAAACCAATTCAAAAATTTTAAGAGATTTAACCAGAGGTGACAACTGGGAGAAGGTAAATTTCAAGGAAATTCTCTGAAAAGTTTGAAAGGGCTTTGTATTTCCGGGGCATTCAATAAGAAAATTAAAGACCTTGAAGTCAAATGTTGGAGGAGATGGTCTAGCTCTAGCAGATTATTTTTACTCACAATATCATTCCACAGTTAGCAAAAAGAGCCAACCTTGCTATTGCAACATTGTTTCATAGTTTACCTTAAGTGTTTTATTTTTAATCTTAAGCTTTTTAAGGTAATATGTATTTAATTTTTTTTTTAATTTCACAAAATGAGGGGACATGGAGGTTTTGTTTACATTCTTTTTGTACAGATGGAGTCAAAGTTATACATGCAAGTGTGCCCTTCACCCAGATTAAGGTAATAGTTGACAATTTTAAATCTGTTTTTTTTTTTTTAGAAATACTTGTGATTGGGCCTTATTGCATTTACAATGAGAAGTCATGGACGGCAGGAACTATGTTGTATTCTTTTTTTCTCCACTATTGGATTTGACATAATTGACAGCGTGTAATTCACACTTAATGAGTATTTGTTGATTAAGTAAGTTTGGACACCCCCCTACCACACTTCCACACAAATACACATCATGTTCACTTTTTATTTTGATCTTAGTTTTTCAATTTCTTTTTAATATCATTGTCCCGGCATGTTGCTCTCTTCTTTAATTGTTAGTGTCATGCAATTGATAATATTATATCAGCTATTGTGCATAATGCTGCGTGAACCGTTAATTATTCCCTGGGCGTGTTCTCCTAAATGATATGGCTATTTTCTCTCTTATAGCAACTAGTGTAATAAAGATACATAATGGTTACCCAATGAACGCTTCTTTATTTATTCACTCCTTATTGACAGAAGTTTGTTACACAAATTATGAATCAGTCTGTTGACAAAGTGTCCTTTTATTATTTATTAATAAACAAAAACATTCACATTTTAGGGGCAGTCTCTGGGCAATTTGGAAGAGCAGATGGAGCCATTTAACTCCTTTAGATTGCTGGATGGCTGACAGGTGCCACGTGGAGTGAGAGCAGTCACCTCCATCTGGCATGGACATGGGTGGTTACTGAGATATTTAGTATGGTAAGATGACGTTAAAACAGATGCCGCTCCAAAGGCAGAGAATTTGCAATGGCAAAAATAGACTTGGCTCACTCCCATACCTTACTTACAGGGGAAATTTCTGAGTTTCCATTAATACACATAATGAAACTATTTTTAGGTAATGACTAGTTTTAAAACAGTAGTCAGAGACACAAAGTGCCGTATTTAGTAGTAGCAAAATCAACCTGCTTTTTTCTATTCCTCTGGTGCCCCCAGTGCTATGTGGTATTTCTCGAGAAAATCTGAGGGCACTGCTAGTTGAGTGACACCAGACATTCTTTCGTATACCCAGGATCAGTTCCTCAGGTGGTACAGTCTCTAATTCTTTCCTATAAATCTGACAGCGAATTCCTATAGCAAGTGCTGTCACCTTTTCATTTCTGAACAGCAAGCTGCCTCTGTTTTATTTGCTATAACTTCTTTAACTATTACAATTATGTAAAAAATAGAAAGTAATGTTTTATAAAAGTAAGAAGTATGCCTGATCTCTTTCCTCATTCGGAGCAATTTGTACCTCTGAATGCATTCAGGAAAAGTCATCTAAGGAGACCCCCCGCTGTTTTGAATTGCACAGATGTGCATGTTGAAAGGTGGCATCTTCTGATGTGGCGTTAGGAAGAATGACATTCATGACATTCATAAATCTTTACTGGCAACAACTGTGGACTAGATGATTTAAGCAAGTTGAGGTTCCTTAGAGCCAAAACATTTTTTTGGTATGTTTAAAACTTTTCCTTCAACGGATCTATAGAGGCTGTCTAAAAATACAATTGTGTCCTGTTAGGGATAATCAAAATGGAAGATATTCGGTTGACTAAAAGATCACACACACAGCAAAATGATGCTCTGTAGACAAGTTGAGCCTGCAGCACTTAAAATAAACCAGGGAATTTTATGCTAGAGAATTCTTTTCCCATGGGCATTCTCTTAGCAAGAGTTCTTTGCAACCATCAAGCATAGAATCTGTACATTTTCCAATATATCAATATATTGTATTTGGTCAAAATTTAGCAGTTATGTAAAGATAATTTTTAAAGGGATGCCCAAATACATATTTGAAAAACGCATGTGCAGCAACCAGTAGTTTCTTTGTTCGGATAATTTTTTTTTTGTCTTTGTGTGGTTGTATGAGTGGGACAGTGATCAAGGATGCAGGTAAATTAGAAGATTGTCAGGAAACCTAAGACTGTGGTCAGGCTTTGCTTGTGTCTCTTGGGCAAGATACTTAACCCCTCTGAGATGTAATTTCTTCATCAAGGATGTGTGAGGTGGAGTGGAAAAATAAGCAATAGGGTTATTTCTAGGCTTTAAATAAGTGTTCCCATTTTCCTTGGATCTCATTGTACTTTCCCATTGTTTTGGTGTTTTGCCATTGTTCTCCTTGTTTCTTTTGTGGAGTCATTTGTCAATTTATTTGTGAGTCTGTTTGCTTCTTTGAATGAAGTCTTTTTTTTTTTTTCTAATCTGGCTAGTTATAAATGCTTTTTGTCTTTGAATTTACAAGTATTACTATGATGTAATTAGGCGTTCATTCATTTGTATTCGTCCTATTGGGGTTTACGACACATCCCGAATCCATGGCTTGGTTTCTTTGAGCAGTTTTGGGAGATCATTTTATTAAATGTTGCTTTTGTTCAATTTTATTTCTCTTTTCCTTCTGGTCCTTCGGTTCCACATCGGCATGCCACACGTCTCTTATGCTTATTTGTGTGTTTTCTATTCATTTGGTTCTCTGTGTATTGGTCTGTGTATTTTTACAGATTTATCTTACAGTTCGCGAATCTTCTCATCAGCTTTATTAAATCTGTTATTAGACACATCAGTTGTGTTCTGAATTTTACTTACATTTTTAATTCTAAAATTCTCATTTGATTTTGTTTCATTTGATTTGTTTTCATTTCTCTGCTAAAATTCATTTGATTCAATTTGATTCAAATTCAATCAAATCTCATTTGATTTGTTTTCATTTCTCTGCTAAAATTCTTCAATTTGCCATCTAACCTCTTGAAGGCATTAATTGTATTTTCAAAAATTATGTCTAATAACTTTAATATATTTTTTGGAGATAATTTATTGTGTCCATTATTCTCTTGTTTTTGGTCAAGTGTTCTTTTTGGTAATTGTGGATTTAATGCCAGGCGCCATGTATGAGAAATGGGATTCTAAGTGATTTTTATCTTTTTTTTCCAGAGAATATATGCTTGTTTTAGACAGACAGTTGGGGTAGAGACATACAACCTTAATCTAACCGGGAATTGAGCTGATTCAAAATTGGGTTTTCATATTTGGGAGGACTAATCCAACACTATTTCTGATTCATGCAGTTCATAGAGATTCATAGCAGTCTTTCAGGAGTTCTAACTAAAGTCTTGGTTATTTGTCAAGATTCCTTTTCTTTGGTGTCTTAGTTCACTTTGTGCTTCTATAAAAGAATACTATATACTGAGTAATTTATATAGAACACAGAAACTTGTTCTCTCACTGTTCTGGGAAGTTTACAGTTAAAGCACTGGTAAGGTGGGACCAAATCTCTCTTCTTCCAAGTTGGTGGTGCCTTAAATTCTATGTTTTCTGGAATAAGAATGTAGAGATAGATAGATAAAGAGAGAGAGAGAGAGAGAGAGAAAGCCACTCTCACCACTCCTGAAAGCCTTTTCTATAGCAGCATTAATCCATTTAAGAGGGAAGAGCCCTCATTATCTAAACACCTTCTATGAGGGCCCACCTCTCCAGTGGTCCCACTGTTGCTTTGTGGGACACCCATAGAAGTTGGTATACCGTGAATCCCAATTTATGGTATTTAAGATGGTTGGGAGTTCTGTTCAGTCTCTTGTTCTTTCAGAAACAGGCTTCTCCACTTTTCAACTTTCAAACCGCCACTGGTAAATTGGCAAAAGCCTTAAGGGTGAAAGTCATGCACTGAATGTCGAGCTTAGATGTCCTTTTCTCTGTGGAATCTTAGAGTTTCAAAATATCACTGTTTCTGAATCGTTCTAATTCCTTCAAACATTTATGTTTGAAAAATGTCTTTCCAGTTTTCTGTTTGTTTTCAGAGGGAATATTTGTCTAGCACAAACAAAAAATCCCCTAATCTGCTGCTGTTACAGAAAGCAGAAAATCTCTCTCAGGTTTTAAATTCTATATGTTTATAATTTTACTTTAAAAAGGTGGATGAACATTTCTTAGTTAATCTATAGAGAGTATAAGCCATAAAAAGCTAGGGGGTTAGATCCTACATTTGTTGTTAAATATATTTCTGTCACCTGTTCTTTTTTTTATTATTAAATGATAGCTGTGTATATTAATACTGTCATGGGGTGCAGTGTGCTGTTTCTATATACAATTTGAATTTCGTCCAACTGGTCAACATAGCCTTCATGTCATTTTCTTAGTTATTGTGTTAAGACATTTATATTCTACATTTAGAGAGATTCACATGTACCCTTATAGGATGCACCAAAGGCGTAATCCCACCAATCACCCTCCCTCCACCCATCTTCCCCCCTCCCCTCCCTCTCCCCTTTCCCTATATTCTTGGGCTAAAATTGGGTTATAGCTTTCCTATGAAAGACATCTGGAGAACACTTAGAGAACTAAAATAGATCTGTCACCTGTTCTGACTGACGAAATTGAAAGACCCAAGTCATGTAGTAACTGTCAGAATGTCTTTCTCCGTAGTGCGACATGGGCACGCCCTCTCTCTGACATAAACCAGGATGACATTTCTGTGGTCCTTTAATGAAAACAGGATTTTCCCATTCTTTATACTGATGAGAAAAATCTTGAACAGGGATAACCACTTAGAAGCTATTGATTTGAACTCACTATGAAACTCTGCTTTTCCAAAGTCTGTTGGGATATACCAAGGCCAAATCATAGGTACCTCCATAAGTAATTAGATACACAATATTTCCACAGCTGTACAATACCAGATGGTTTTGCTTTCTTAGGCTTAAAGAAACTTCCTTCCTTTGCAGTTAAAAAAGTCAACAATGTCAGAATCTCTACCCCCATCCTTCTTAAATGGGGCATAGAAGATCTGAGAGACTTGGATTTGAACTCCATGATATTCTGACTTTTAGTGGAAGAGAACTCAATTAAGTTTGTCACATGTTGGAGTCAAAAGATTCTGCTGTCAGTGTAGCAAATGTTTTAGCTTTCAACTGAATTATTTAATTTGTAGTAATGACACATGGAAAGACAGGTGAGAGCCGTGAAGCTGCACGCCCCACTTACCACTGATTTCAGTTCTTAGCCAGCGTTGTCCCTGCAGATTTGCTGAGCAGGGCATGCTTGGGTCTCCGTTCAGCCCCCAGGCTCATGTTTGGCTTGGCTCCCTCCTTTGCCCTGCTTTTCTGATTCCTCTGTAGTGGGTTTATTTGAGGCCAAATATCTGATGTCAACTCTGTTTTTTGCTAAAACTTAACATAGAGATAGCATAATAGGGGCAGTCTTTTTCATAATATTAAGAGGTACAAAGTGACCCATGGAATAAATTTCCTTTGGACTTCACTGAAGGAATTTCTTTATGAGAAAAAAGGTAAGGCTCTTTTCACTTTTTTTCATTAGTGAGATGAAGATTTTAGAAGGATCAGAACTAAAACCTAATAAAAGCAAAAGTCACTTTTACTTTTCATCAATATTTAAAGAATGTCTTTTAGAGTGGTGTTTTTAGTTTTAGGTTTGTTTTTTCATTTCGAAAAGTATTGGTGTTGTAAACAATATAATGTATTTCGTTGCTGGTGGTGGTATTATTAGTTGCAGCCAACTTATACATCTAAAGCTTTATTATTCTTATGAAAGTGATATTTACTTTATTCAAAAGTTTTTCAATGCCTTTATATCCATATAGATATTTTATATAGTGTCCTATAAGTAAGAGCCTATTATACTATAACCTGGTGTTTTTATTCACCAATAACTTATGATATTATTTTATGCGAGATTTGAGGTAGATGGTTGTTGTGATTTAATAATTTGATATTTTTTTGGACAGTAGAAGTTGCCATGGTATCCATCGTGGCTTGAATTGTGTTCCCCAAAGTGATACGTTGAAGTCTTAAATTCTGGTATTTGTGAATGTGACTTTAGATGGAAATAGGGTCTTTGGAGATGTAATTGGGTTAGAGTGAGGTCATACTAGATCAGGGTGCTAATCTAGAGGGAGATGTGGAAACATAGACACAGAGGGAAGAAAGCCATGTGTCTACAGAGGCAGAGACTGGCATGATACAACTGCAAGCTGAAGAATGTCAAGAATTGTTGGCAACCACCAGAAGCTAGAGAGAAGGAAAGAAGGCCCCTCCATAGAGCCCTTGGAAGAGACAGATCTAGCCTCTAGGACTGTGGGAGAATAAATTTCTACTGCATTAGCCATTCCATTTTTAGTGATTTGTTACAGCAGCCCCAGGAAACTGATACAATATGCTATGCTGCCTGATTTTATTTTGTATATTTCCCTATAGCAAGAAATTAGGTATCGTTAGCATCATCTGTTCCACATACATTAGCACATCAACCCTGTAATTAAGTTAGCAAGTATTATGGTGTGTAAGTCAAATATAGAGTTTAGAAAATAAGTGTATAAAATAAATCTAATTTTTTCTAGAGAACTTTATCTAATTTTCCTCTCCTAATTTCAAAAATGGACATGGAAAATGTGGGGACATTTTAGTTGGGAGAAACAAAAAAGGCTCATAAGATATAATATAAGGGTATTAGTCACAGAATCTGGAAACTGGAACAAACTTTAGTGAGCGCCCATCCCAGGGCTGGTGTCTTCATAGCACACACTTTGCCCCTTCCATGAAAGACACTGTTCAAACCCGGGGCTTCAGCTCTGGGTCCAGACCCAGCCTCATAAGCTTCCTCTGCACACTGTGCCAGACAGTTGTAACCAATTTATTGGGGTCACGTATTCACTACTAGGAAAAAAAAGAGTATTCACTACTAAGTAGGGTCAAGTCTTTTCATTTAAAGATGAAAAAACTGAAACCCAGGGAGAAAAAGGGAGGTAATCATAGGCCCAGAATAAGTTAAATACTGGATATCAATCCCTAAGTTCCACCTAGTACCTTTCTAGTTCATTATTAGATTTCTTCCTCAATAGCAACCAATGGATAAAAATCTTTATTTTAGGGGGGAGGGGCTGGGTTACATGTTCTGAGAATACCAAAAATTCTTTCAAAATCTAAAACTGGTCCATGTGACTTCCTAGTAATGTGTCCAGGGATCCCATAGACATACTAAATCTTTTCAGGCACAAAATTCAACTTGAGAAATTAATATATAATAAAATCTCCATAGCTGACCAAATCCCTACCTTGACCAACTCTTTAAGTTGACCTAATTTTCATAGACTGGACATGCACCACATGTACATATCAGTATGGTAGGCCTAGTTCCTTATGTTGACCACCTCTTCAGGTTGACCAGTTTGGTACAACTTGGGTGATCAACTTACAGTGGCTCTCCCGTAGTTCCAATGGGTGATGATTGTGGTGTGGTGGTGGTTGTGGGAAGTGAAGAAAAAGAAGAGACTTGATTGCTGAAGTGCACAGGCCATATCCTTTGATTTCTCTGTGCTGTTATTTCACAGTACTTATTGAGTAAACCTGGTGCTCCATGACAGAAATAGCCAGATGAGTAAAAGAAAGATGTTTATTTCTGGCTATTCAGCTCAATACACATAAGTAATTAATGACAACATGATGAGTTTGGCAATCTACTCTTGGTGCTGCTACATAGCTAATGGACAGTCCCATAGTATTTATAGACTCAGAATAATGGGAGAGAGATGGGAGATAATTAGAGCTCATTGATCCCACTTCACAGTCAATGCAGGATGCTCTCTATGCTATTTTGCAAAAGGTCAATTAGTCTATTTTCTCTTCACTTGATTGCCTCAGAGGCTAAAATATATATAAAAAGTACGTGTGTGTTTGTGTCTGTGTGCATGCTTTCATCTAATTCTCTGATGGTTCATAACCTAAAAAAGATTAAAATTACTCCTATGGTCTTTGCTTGAATATTTCCAAAGTATCCATCATCTCACAGTGCAGATAACTGTTTTGAAAACATATGCATCTATTAAATGGCAGGTATGCTTTTGTTCAAATATGGGGAATCATCTGGGTTTTACCAACAATTGATTAATTAATTTGATTCGCCTTGTCTCCTAAATATTTCTTTTTTGTGATGACCTTATTGTAGAAAGTAAAATTTTTACTTTTTAAATTTCAGGTTAATGTGAGGGTATAAACAACTAGGTTACAAAGTTTGCATTTGTTAGGTAGAGTCTTCTTATAGTTTTGCCCCACATTCAAGAGGTGTGCCAATACCCTTACACTGTGCCCACTAAGTGGGAGCACACCAATACCCCTCCCTCCTCCTCTTTTCACCCTCCCTCACTCCCTCTCCCCCGGCTTGAATTGAATTGAATTTTTCTATAATGTGGGCATGTATTACATTGTCTACTGGCTTCATACTTGCTTTTCCACTCTTGTGATACTTTACTAAGAAGAATGTGTTTCAACTCCATGCAGGTTAATACAAAAGATGTAAGGTCTCCATCTTTATGGCTGAATAGTATTCCATGGTATACATATACCAGAGTTTATTAATCTAATCCTGGGTTGTTGGGCATTTAGGTTGTTTGCACTGTAAATTGAGCTGTGATAAACAATATAGTACAAAAGTCCTTATGATAAAATGATTTTTTTTTCTTCTAGATAGATGTCTAATAATAGGATTGTAGGGTCAAATGGGAGGTCTAATTTGAATTCTTTGAGGATTCTCCATACTTCTTTCCAAAGAGGCTGTATTAGTTTGCAACAGTGTAAAAGTTTTCCCTTCTCTCCACATCTGAGCCAGCATCTGCAGGTTTGAAACTTTGTGATGTGGGCTAGTCTCACTGGGGTAAGTGATATCTCAAAGTGGTTTTGATTTGCATTTCTCTAGTTATTAGAGACAATGAGCATTTTTTTTTCAAATGTTTGCTAGCTCTTCATATGTCTTCCTCAGAGAAGGTTCTGTTCATTTCTCTTGTCCAGTGATGGAGGGGATTGTTTGCTTTTTTTGTTGATAAATTTGAGTTCTCTGTAAATTCTACTTATCAAACCTTTATCAGATTCGTAACATGCAAATGTATTTTTCCATTCTGAAGGTTGTCTATGTGCTTTGATTGTTGTGTCCTTAGCTGTGCAGAAACTTTTCAGTTTAATTAAGTCCCATTTATTTGTTTTTGTCATTGATGTGATTACCACTGAAGTTTTCATAAAATCTTTCCCTCATCTTATAGCATCAACAGTTTCTCCCATACTTTCTTCTAGGATTTTTATTGTTTCATGTCTTAGATTTAAATCTTTTATCCATCTTGAGTCAATTTTTGTAAGTGGTGAAAGGTGTGAGTTCAGTTTCAGTCTTTTACATGTGGTTATCCATGTCTCTCAGCACCACTTATTGGATAGGTAGGATTCTTGTCCCCAGTGTATGCTTTTGTTTAGTTTATCAAAGATCAAGTGACAATAAGAGACTTGTTTCATCTCTTGGTTTCCTATTCTGTTCAGTATGTCTGTGTCTCAATTTTTATGCCAATATCACACTGTTGTGATCACTGTGGACTTGCAATATTACCTGAAGTGTGGTAAAGTGATGCCTCCAGCTTTGTTTTTATTACTAAGAATTGCCTTGGCTATATGGGTTTTCTCTGGTTCCATGCAAAATGAAGAACTATTTTTTCCAACTCTTCAAAGTATGATGTTGATATTTTAATGGGGAATGCATTGAGTCTGTAGGTTGCTTTGGGTAAAATAGAATTTTAACAATGTTGATTCTTCTTAGCCAAGAGCATGGTGTGTTCTTCTATTTGTTAATGTCTTCTGCTATTTCTTTTCTTGCTTTTATAATTCTCTTTGTAGAGATCCTTAACCCCTTTTGTTAGTTATATCTCTAGTTATTTCATTTTCTTTGAAACAAATGTGAAGGGAATTTTGTCCTTGATTTGGTTCTCAACTTGGCTATTATTGGTGTATACAAAGGATACTGATTTGTGGACATTGATTTCATACCCTGAGACATTACTGTGTTTCTTGATCACTTCCAGGAGTCTTGTGGTTGAGTCTCTGGGGTTTTCTAAGTATAAAATCATATCATTGTCAAAGAGCAAGAGTTTGGACCTTCTCTGCCCCCATTTGGATGCTCTTAATATCCTTCTCTTGCCTGATTGCATTGGCTTGAACTTCTAGAACTGTTATGAATAGTAGTGGTGATAGAGGACATCCGTGTCTGGTTCCAGTCCTATGTGGAAAACTTTCAGTTTTATTTTATTCAGTATGATATTAGCTGTGGGTTTGTCATAGATGGTTTCAAACAGTTTAAGAAATATGCCCCCTATACCCAATATTCTTAAGTGTTCTTGTTAGAAAAGGATGCTGGAATTTTATCAAATGCTTTTTCAGCATCTCTTGAGAGGATTATCTGGTATTTGTTTTTGCTTTTATTGATATAGTGAATTACATTTATGGATATGCATATGTTAATCCAGTCTTGTATCCCTGGAATGAAGCCTACTTGATCGTGATGTATACATATTTTTAATGTGTAGCTGTAATGTATTTGCTGAGATTTTATTAAGTATTCTTGCATCAATATTCAGTATTGAAATTAGTTCATAGTTCTCATTTTTAGTTGGGTCCTTTCCTGATTTTGGTATCAGGGTAATGTTTGCTTTAAGAATGTGCTAGAGAAGGTTTCTTCCTTCTCAACATTTTAAAATAGGTTGTGCAGTATAGGTACAAAGTCTTCTTTGAAGGTTTGATAGAATTCTGGTGTGAAGCCATCTGGTCCAGGCTTTCCTCTTGTTGGAGCCTCAAGCTGTTGCCCTGGGTAGAGTGCTCACAGCTCATAGCAATCTCCAACTCCTGAGTTCAAGCCATTCTCTGCCTCTGCCTCACAAGTAGCTGGGACTACAGGCACCTGCCACAGTACCTGGCTATTTTTTGTTGCAGCCATTATTGTTGTTTGGTAGTCCCAGGCTGGATTCGAACCCACTAGCTCAGGTGTATGTGGCTGGCGCCTTAGCCACTTGAACCACAGGTACCAAGCTGTGAGACCTACAATTATGAAACTCTGTGAAGAAAACATAGAAGAAAACTTCATGACATTGGATTATGCAATGATTTCTTGGATGTGATACCAAAATCATAAGAAATGAAAGCCAAAGTAGCCAAGCAAAACTTCATCAAAATTAAAAGCTTCTGTGCATTAAAAGCACTGTTAGGGTGAGAAGGCAACCCATGAAACATGGACTGGGAAAAGTATTTGTGAATAATATATCTGATAAGGGATAAATATCTAGAATATAAAAAGAACTATAACTCAAGAAGAAAAGAACAATCTGATTAAGATACGGGCAACAAACTTAATATACATTTCTCCAAGGATGATGTCTAAATGGCCAATAATCACTTGAAAATATGCCCCAAATCTCAAATCATTAGGAAAATGTAAATCAAAACTACAGTTGGATACCACTTTATACCTAGTAGGATAGCCATTGTGAAAAAAATAAAGTTTTGGCAAGGATGTGGAGAAATTGGAAATCTAGTGCATTGCTGGTAAAAGCCTAAAATGGTAACTGTTTGGTGCTTCTCAGAATATTAATCTTAGAATTATATGATCCAGTAATCCCACTTTGTATATACTCAAAAGAATTAAAAGTAGACTTGAGAAGATATTTGTACACCCATGTTCATAGCAACATTATTCACAACATCCAAAAGATGGAAACAATGCAAGTGTCCATCAATAGAGGATGGATAAACAAGGTGTGTATCTACTTAACAACAGAATATTATTTAGCCTTAAAAAGGGAGGAAATTCTGATGCATGCTACAACACAAGTGAATCTTGAAGGCATTTTGCTTTGTGAAGTAAGCCAATGAAGAGATGACAAATGTATTATTCCATTATATGAGCTACTGAGTCAAATTCATAGAAACAAAAAATAGAATGGCATTTTCCTGGGGAGCAAGGAAATGGGGAGTCATAATTTGATGGGCACAGAGTTTCAGTTTGGGAAGGTGAGAAAGTTCTGGAGATGGATGATGGTGATGGTCATCCAGTTTAGTTAATGCCACTGAACCGTCCACCTAAAAATGATTAAGATGGTAAATTTTATCTTATGTATATGCTACCACAATTAAAAAATTATTGGACTACCATGCTAAGCATTGAATAAACATGTCTCAGCATGATTTTTCGCTAACTAAACCTGAAAGAATCTGCTTAAATTCTCTGTATCACATAATACCACAGAATTTTTGTAGTTTTTAGCCTGCTTCCCAAATAAAACGAGCATCTTCATTAAAAAGAATTACCTAAAACATTACGTGGCTTGGCTAAGATATAAATTTACATCAATATTATTATGTACACACTGAATGCTGATTTTATCTTATATTCTTTTGGGAATTGGGGAAGGGACGAATATAGTGTAAGAGAGTTAAGATGTTTACTTCTGCTATTAGGGAGCCAATAAACTACGTCTAAAATTGTAAATTTAAGACATAGTGGTTCATGTATGTTATTTGTGCAGATTGAGTCAAAATGCTCCGAGATCTGAAAGTAGCTGTTTCTGAGAACTATGAGAATAGAGTATGTCACGGATACTTTTTTTCTATAAACCTGATAGTATTATCTGATTTTTTAAAACCACACATGTATGTGTACTTACAAACATGAAAGCTAATGAACAAGCATGTATATGTGGACATACACACTCATAGATTTGTTGACTAGCTCTAGTAACATGATACATTCTTGATCACAGAATGTGATTTGGATGACTATAAATTTTAATAATTATAATGAGTGTTGTGATTTAATAAGGCATTTATTTATACTACCTGCTCTGGAAGGAGCCAGCTTCTATGAGAGAAAGCCTGTGGGGAGTCCATGTGTGAGGGGTCCTATAGTCAGAACTACTCTGCAAGCCATGGAAGTAAGCTATTGCTTTGGAATAGGAGCTCCACAGCCAGTCAAGTGTTAAGATGGTACTGCTATGGCCAACGTCTCTGTATTTACTAGAGTCAGAACCACCCAGGCAAGTTGCTCCTAAATTCCTAACCCACAGAAACTGTAAGAGACAGTAAATGTTTGTCATTGTTTTAAGCTGCTAAACTTGGAGGTAAATTGTTATACAGTGACAGATACCATATATAGCTTTTGGAGGAAATTGAGGCATAGAAAGATGGAAGGACCTGCCCATACATCCTATCTAGTAAATAAGTGTGGGTGGCGGCAAAGTTGGAACCATGTTTTCTGACCTCAGATGCAATGCTCTTTATTTACAACACAAAAGTAGCCTCCTACTCCCAAGGACAGTGTGATGAACTGTCAGTTTTCTATTCCCTTAGGTCAGTTTTGACATAGGTAAGTTCATTCTGACAGGTTTTAAGTGCGTAGACTTCTTGGAATTCTGACATCCAAATCAGATCTCAATTAGCAAACTCAGTGCAGTGTAGAGCTCTGCATTCATTTACGGGCTGGTAGCTAAGATCACTGTTCCTGAGTAAGGAAGCATTGTAACAGACAAATCTGGGAGAAGCTAAGTACCCCACATGTACCGAGTTCCCGTCTGGCCCCCACACTGAGTCATTTCTTTTCTATATATTACCTTTTCATTTATCTCATGGATTCTGCCTTTGAATGAAAAGTACATTGGAAATAGCATTTGTGTTGTAACACTATAAAGAAATTATAACTACTCATTTTCTCCGTAAGTGCACTAAACATAGAAATAACTATTAACTTCTTGCTGCCTTCCTACTGTATCTGAGTCAGTGTTTCAATTTGCCCTTCTCTTCATCTCACAGATTTTTAATTTTCTGTTTCATTTAAGGTCATTAAGGAATCTTACATAAAATGGGCAGAAAGGCTAGTGTTTAGTCATTTTTAATTTACTGTGACACACACTTTTGCTGACTTACTGAATGAACTGAGGTTATCATAATGTGTCATCTGTGCTCTCTGATGCTCTCGGATTGCATTTCCATGTGGGTGCATTTTCCATTAGAAGTCCTCCTGCACACTCCGTTCCCCTGTTAACTGAGTCCTAGATTGCACAGCCCTCAGGAGGACTTACTAGCCTGATGTGGAAGTGCACTGAGAGCGGGATGAAAGATGAAGCCATTGCAAATAATTTAGGACTTCCTAGGACAAAGGAGTTTTGTCTTTCGGCCAGTCTCCCTGCTTCCCAGCCCAGAAGGCCTAACTCCTGGCTAGTCAGTTGCCTCAGCATCCTGTAACCCACACTAGGCCATGCTAGGACAACCTGTATTGATGTAGGTCATTCTAGCCTCCTGGGAGGCTGTGGACAGGACAGGATGGGTGCTTGGAGTTGGGCACAAGCTTGAGACAGGAGGAAAACTCACACAAATGCCTGCAAGGGCACTGAGAGAAGAAGGAGGTTCTTGTCACCCAACTTCACACAGCCGGAACCCTGACCATGGGTCTTCAAACCATCTTGTGCATCATCTTCCTCCTCTCTCACTCATGTCAAGGTCAGGGGTAACTGCTCTATAGACTAAACCCGGAGAAAGACACACCCTGTAGGATCGCTCTCCAAAGGCCAGTTCTCAACCCTTTTGTTCTCTTGTCTTTTCTACAATGGAGACTGACAAGCTGAATGTGCACACTGCTGCCTTCCTTGGACACTTGAGATGCTAAGTGGAGAAGCTTTGGCCAATGAGACCTAAAGAGGAGTCTTCTGAGTGTGTTTCTAAAAATGTTGGCTTTTTTGGTAAAACAGATTTGATGTGGTTGGCTCAGTTCTTTGCCTCCCTGTTTTGACTCGCTTGGAATGTGTGTGTCTGGCTGGAGGAGTGGCAGCTTTCTTGTGCTCATGAGCTTAGTGAACTCACATGCTAAGAATAGCAGTGTAGGCAGGAGGAGGACCCTGAGTCCCGATGACATCTTTTAGCCCTAATGCCAATCTTAGACTGCTTGCTGCTGAACTTTGTGGTAGGCTGAAAAACAAACCAAAGTAATTATTGGTTAAGCTTTTGAGAATACTTGGGTATTCTAGTCCTTAATGATACATGAATAAGTGGATTTATTTTTGATGCTTTAGTGTAGAGCAATACAGTGTTTTGGTGTTTACTGTCCTTTAGGCTGGATGATTCTTTTGCTGTGGGAGGCTGTCTGTTTATTGTAGGATGTTTGGCAGCATCCCTGGCCAGGTGTTAGTAGCATCTTTTTACTTGTGACAACCCAAAATGT
Source organism: Galago senegalensis (assembly GCA_963575145.1). Lineage (NCBI taxonomy): Eukaryota > Metazoa > Chordata > Mammalia > Primates > Galagidae > Galago > Galago senegalensis. The sequence goes on along the minus strand of CAUYTI010063943.1, from coordinate 15,277 downwards.
CTCCAGACACTGGTAAGTATCTCCTGTAGGATAAACCTCCCCTTGCAGAAGCAGCAGAGGCACAGTGAGATGGGGCTTGTACAGCTGCACAGGCAGTCTTAGAAATGCAGTTGTCCTCCTGTATCAGCCAGCATGGGTTGGTAACAAAGGAGCCCCAGATTTCAGTGACGTACAACAACAAAGGTTTGTTTGTTGCTCAGTATGCTCCATATCTGTAGTGACTTGGCCGAGGTTTTGCATCATTTTTAGCTTAGGACCCAAGATGATGGAATAGCTTCATTTTGAATATTTCCACTTATTCAGAGAAAGGAAAAATAGCCCAGGGCAAAGCAGATGTTGCCCCTTAAAATTTTTGCCTGGAAGAGACACACGCCACTTCTGCTAATATTTTATTAATCAAAGCAAATCACAGAGCCCTGCCTTAGTGTAATCAGGTGGGGAAGTATCATCTTTCCAAGGGGAAGGGCACCAAATATGGGTTAGGAAAAAGTAATACAGTTTACTATGCCATCTGAGAAAAGTAGACCCTTGAAAGGATGATACTAGCTAATGACAATTGTTCTGCCCAGACCTGCTTTTAAATCTATTTGCTGGGCTACACTGCTTTCTCAGAGGAAGGGGTCAGCATACTTCTTGGCAGAAAAGGATAGAATTGGAGAAGGGGTAGAGTTTAGGAAAATTCTAACCTCTGGGAAAAAATGTGGAGGATGAAAGTCCAAAAGAATTTAGCTGTTTGCTCAGGAAAAAGTCAGAAGGAGGCTGAACTAGTATAGTGGTCAAGTGCATAAATTTTGGAGTCAAACCACCTACTTTCAAAGTAGAATTCATGACTTTCTTTCTGACAGTGGACAGGTTACTTAACTGATTCTTCAGTCATCTGTAAAAGAAGGTAAATGATTCACATAGCATTATTTGAATATAATGCAAATTTTTAAATATAATGATTAGGACAACTAGCCCCAGAATATAATCAATAAATGTCATCTGTGCTAACATAAGCAGCAGTTGTGCATAGCTCTTAGAATCACCATCTCTGGAAAAGCAAGTTGTTCTGTGAAATCTGTTCTTGATCACTCTATTTCACCACTGTTCCTTTCCTGAGTTGCATTCTGTCTTAGCCTAGGGTGATATAACAAAACACCATAGGTCGGATGACTCAGACAATAGTTACTTATTTCTCAGGATTCTGGAGGTTGTGAAGTCTCAGACCCAGGAGCTGGCAGATTCAGTTTTTGGTGAGGGCCCTCTTCCTCTTCCTACTCTGTCGACGACTGACTCTCTCTGTGTGCTCACATGGTCTTTCTGGGTGCATGCTTTCATAGGTAGCTCTTCTGGGGTTGGGAGAGATCACTTTCTCTTCTTAAAAGGGTACCAATCCCATCATGAAGGTCCCCCCTTCTGACATAATCGCCTCCCAAAGGCTCTACCACCTAATTCCATCATGTTAGGGGGTAGGGTTTCAACACATGAGTTTTGGGGAGGACACAAACATTCAGTCCATAACACAGTCTCTGATCATTTCTCTTTGGTTCGGACCCTGGAACTCAGGACTGCAGCTTCCTTGATGCACCAAGGATGTGGTGTAGGAAGGAGGAAGTGGTGAGGGGCAAAGTTGAGGCAGGTCTTACCACCTGCCCTTACTTCTTGTTGTACTGCTGGACATCCAGTAGGGTAGGCTACTACAGGCCACAGAAGGCGTGGGGGCACATTAAAGAGAATTTACATGGAAAGACACTTAAAACTGAATAAAGAAAAAAAAATATTCCAAGGGAAAGACTTCAAAAAGTTAAAGCCTTTGCAGGTGGTCTTCTCCAGGACACATCCAAATACCTGCCCTTTCACACGGGATCTTATACCTGATCTGGGGTCTCCTCTCCTCTGCAACAGCCTCTCTTCAGACTTCATTGGGCAACTCTGCACTCATCCTACAGGAAATTGCCAACCTAGGTTGGACTCAGCTCTATCTTCACAGCAAAATCTGGCAGCACATCTGGGGGATTTGGGGGTAGAATTAGGCACTGCTGCTACAGCAGAATGGTTTTTAATGACCTTTGATTTCCCAAGTTGTGTGGAAAGTCTGTGAGAGAGGGATGGTTGGCCTTAGACTGGCATTTTTAAGTCATGTAAGACCTTTTTCAAAATCTATCCTCCATGAAAGTTGTGAATATGAATTTTTGTTTCTGTTTTTTCAGGAAGTAACATAGTGTCCATGACTGCACACAGGAGACACACCAGACACACATCTGCCAGGGGCCAATACTGATTCTCAGGGAAGGGACACTGTGAAGCCACAGCTGGCCCAACTCCAGCCTTGTGTGGCTTTCAGCAAAGTTCCTCTCTCTCAGTGAACTTAATATTTTAAATTACTATGCAAAACAGAGTTAATTTCTTTTATTCATCTCATTGCTTTCAAATAAATGTCTTCCGGAAATGATAGGAAGGTAAAGAAAAAAAAAAGAAAGCAAACAGGTACATTTCTGCCCCTTAATGGCTCTTCCCTTAGCCTGACAAAACTGATGCTTTGGCTCTGTGAACATCTTAGACAAAGCTATTTATTTCCTTTCTAGTCTCTGTCTCAAATAAAGATGGAGCGTGGAAGGAGGTCCTTCTTCAAGTAACATCAGTACTGTTATTAACTCCTAAGATGTTACACCAGTATTTCATCTGGCCCTAAATGGTTTGTATATTCTTTCTGTCTTAGTTTACACTTTAAAACAACCACTCAAAGCTAACGGGGATGGTGCAGATGTCAAATGATACTGACTGACTTTGCATGACAATATCTCATTTTATTTCCTAATTTGGTTTAATTTGAAACAGGGCTAATGTCTGTGAAATAGCTAATACACAGACCAGCTGGGGACCTAACTGACAACATAAGCTCTACTCAGATTAACATTTCAAAATGACACCATATGGTGGAGAGTTTTGGATTTTGTGACAAAGAAACCGAATGAATCTTAGGCGTTGCAAACCAACATGGACTCAGTTGAGTCATGTACTGGAGTGGAAGGTGCATTAACTGGGATGATAGAATCCTTACCTGCGTCCTTAGCTAGGCCCAGGAACAAGCTCTTCTATGGAGTACTTTGGCAGATGCCTTTGTCATTTTATGGGAGAGCTATGCTGTCTCTGATTTCAATGTGTTATTTTAGAATCATTATGAGCATTGAGACCATCCTTCAGGAAACTATGGAAATGCGCCATAGAAAGGTTTTGGCTGAAATATCTGGATGCATTTTGCTGTGTTTGTATTCAGCAAATCATTGAATTTTGCTGTGTTTATATACACAAATCATGAATTTAGCCAATTTCCCTTAATTTTTATACTCACGTGAACTTGAAAAGTAAATGCAATTTATATGTTTTTACTCATTGTTAAATTTTTTGAATGACTTTTTTTTAAATCTCTAAAAGAGTCAATGTCAACCCTTTTTTCATAAGATCTTGAAGGATTCTCCCATTCTCAACTCTTGCCACTTCCTGATGGTGAGAGAATCTGTGTTGGATTACATAAGGAGAATCTACGTTGGATTGAAATAAGGAGAGAGAGGGAGAGGGAGCGACAGACACCAACAAAGTGCCATGCAGCTTACAAGAGAATTTTTGCAGATGGTGCGTTTTCATTTGTTAGAAAGTGATTTTTGAATTTTCTGTGAAGTTTATGTTTTTTTTAATTCTGAATGAAAGCCACAAATTTCTCAATCTGAGTATTATTCTTGATGACTTATTTTCTCCTCAAGCTTGTCCTTGATGTTAATAGAACTTCATTTCTCTGGTATCAAAATGTTGGGAATTGGTGTGGGTTCTTCTGGATGGAAAACCCAACATGTGATGTGCTTTGTATGGTCTCCCAAACCCTTCCAGGAGACATTCTGCTCAAAGGAAAAGGGTAGGGTTTTTGTTAAAAAATTAAATCTGGGCTCAGGGCCTGTGGCTCAAGTGGCTAAGGTACCAGCCATATACACCTAAGGTGGCGGGTTCAAATCCAGCCTGGGCCCACCAAACAACAATGATGGCTGCAACCAAAAAATAACCAAGTGTTGTGGCAGGCACCTGTGATCCCAGCTACTTGGGAGGCTGAAGCAGGAGACTCACTTGAGCCCAGGAGTTGGAGGTTGCTGTGTGCTGTGATGCCATGGCACTCTCTACCCAGGGCCACAGCTTGAGGCTCTGTCTCAAAAAAAAAAAAAAATTAAATCTGAACAATCTTCTTCTATTTTGCAAGGGTAATTTATTCCTGAAAAAGTCTTTAAGGGACTAAATCATCATAAGTCAGAAGGTAATTACCAATAATTGAAGTGGGGGAAGAATTTCAGGTTTTGTTTAACTTTTTGTTTTGAAATGATTACAGATTCCCAGGAAATGGCCCCCCAAAATGTCCCAATACCCCTCACCAAGTTTTCCCCAGTGATAACATAAATTTTACATAACTATTACACAGTATTAAAACCAAGAAATTGACACTGGTACACTCTCCACACATGCATTGATGTGTGTGTGCATGCGTGTGTGTGTGTGTGTGTGTGTGTGTGTAGCTGTACAATTTCATCAGGTGTAACAAGCACACAATCCAGGTCAAGGCTCCCTCTTACTGTCCCTTGCAGCCACCCTCACCACCCTCCCTACCAAATCTCACCCCTGGAAACCACAAATCTTTTCTCCTTTTCTATAATTTTTGTTATTTTAGGAGTGCTATATGAATGAAGTCATATGGAATGTAACCTTTTGAGATTGACCTTTTCTGTTCAGTAATGTGAGAACCATCCACATTATTTCATGTATCCATAGTTTGTTCCTTTTTTTTATTGCTCTGTGCTATTTCCTGGTGTAGATGTTTCACTGTTTAACCACTCACCCACTGAAGAAAATTCGGGTAATTTCAGGTTTTTGTATGTTATGACTAAAGCTGCTCTGAGGAGTCACATGTAGGTTATTGTACAAACATTTTTACATCTCCAGAATAAATACCCAAGTGCAGTTGCTGGATCATAGATGGCACGTGGATGTTTAATTTTTAATTTTGTAGGAAACTGCCAAATATTTTTCCCAAGTGGCTGCGTTACTTTATGTCCCCACCATAAATGCAAGGGCGACCCAGTTTCTCTGCCTCCTTGCTAGCATTTGGTGTTTTCTTCTTTTTTAAGAAAATTTTTAGCCATCTTGATAGGTATATAGTGACATCCCATTTTGCTTTTAATTAGTATTTTCCTAACTGCTAATGATATTTCACTTATTTTCACATGTTTATTTACTATCTGTATATCCTTTTCAATGAAAATGTCTGTTCATATCTTTTGGCCATTTTTCAGTTGGATCGTTTCTTGTTAACTGTTGAGTTGTGAGAGTTCTTCCTATGTTCCAGATAAAAGTCCTTTGATATACGGTTTCCAAATTTTCTTTCTATCTGTACCTTTTATTTTTATCCTAATAGGGTCTTTTGCAGAATAAAAGCTTTAAACTTTGATGAAGTCCAATTTATTCATGTTTTCTTTTACGAGGTGTCCAATTGGTGTCAAGTCTGAGAACTCTTTGCCTGGCTCTGGTCCTGAAGATTTTTTTTTCTAAAAGTTTTAGAGTTTTACATTTTACACTTAAGCCAGGGATCCACTTTGCGTTAATTGTGGTATAAAGTATCAGGTGTAAGTAGAGTTCCCTTCCTTTCCTCCCTTCCCTCCCTCCCCTCCCCTTCCCCCACCTTCCTTCCTTCCTATGCCCACTGCTCCAGCACCTTTTGTTGAAAATGTTTTCTTTCCTCCACTGAATAGCTTTCACGCTATTGTCAAAAATCACTAGGACATATTTGTGCGGCTCATTCTGTGTGGCTTCTACATTCTGTTCTCTTCATCTGTGTGTCTTTCCCTCCTCCATCGCCAACTACCTTGACTACTGCAGCTCTATGTGAGCCTGAGCATTGGGTAGGGTGAGTCCTCTTACTTTATTCACCTTTTGCCAAATTGTTTTACTTATTCTAGATTTTTTTGTTTTGCATATGAATTTTTCATAGATATGGAATAAGCTATATCTACAAAAAATCTTGCTGGGACTTTGATGGACCTTCTGCTAGATGAACGGATCCATCTGGGGAGAAATGACAACTTAGTATGTTGAATTTTCCAAGGTATGAGTGATATGTCTCTCCATTTAGGGTTCCTTTGTTTTTGCTCACCAGCATTTTCTAATCTTCAGCATTCAGATCCTGCACATATTTTGTTAGACTATGTGTTTTTGAGCCCTCAAATTGACATCCACTTAAACTAAAACCACACAATATCCCACTAAATTAGGCACAATTATTTTAATAGTTGTTAAAAGAAGCTATAATAGACCCTGACAAGGTGTTTTCCCTTCATTAATTAGAAAATAGCTGTTTACTTGCTCTTGTTAAGTAATTTTGTAGGTCTTATCACATATACTTAGGGTTACACTCAAACACAAAATAGCCCAGTTCTGCCACTTACTAACTTCATCATTTCAGGTAAATTACTTAATTAATCTGTGCCTCAGATTCTTATCAGAGAAACGGAGAACATAATAGCGCTTATCTCTCAGGATTATGTGAGGATGGATACATTAACGTATGGAAAATGCTTAGCATAGCACCTCACACATTGTCAATGCTCAAAAAGTTATATATTACATATTAGTATTCTTATTACTATTGTGGGGTTATAGGCCAGCTCTAACTTTACTGCCGAGCAAATGAACTCATAACGACAATGAACCCAACACAAAGACAAAGGAAAGGAGTGAAATAATGCAAATGATGTCATACTCACTAGACACGTTGATGTCATAAATGTCATCATACCTGAGATTATTTCTGCTGCTGTACATAACGAAACCGTGAGTTTCCTGAGAGGAGATTTTAATGCAATATGTGCTAATGACATCTGCACAGATGACTGCAGGTGGCATGGGAGGTAAAGAAAATCCAGATTGGTCCCTGTTAATGGCAATACGTGCCTCTGAAGCCGAAGGAAGGAATATTACATGAAATGCTTCATAAATTTGAATTCTCATAACCTGAATAAGTTCATCTTGGATTATAACTATATTCATAGATCACTTCACTTGGTACTTATAGAACTGATTTCAGGCTTTAAATATTCCCCTCCTCTATCATTTTTACTTTTGAGTTATGGTTCTCTGTTACAGTTACTGGCTCCCTTGGCAGTGGTTACTCATAAAAATGTAGAATTCTAAGAACTTTGGGAGCTTTGTTGCTTTACTGATGTTGGGTATCCACAAATGAATGCCTTCTGATTTCTGTTGTTAAGTCTGGGCTTAAGGCCCAGGGTGATCGTTTTCTTCTCAACAGCCTGGTTGGGACGTCCCCTACCCTCATACTCCGATTTATTTTTATTAAGTCTTCATTGTCAAACTGACAGCCCCTACCCAGCATGAACAATAGTGTTTTGAGAATCTCTTACATACTTTTATCCATCAGTTTATCATCTCTTTTAATACTGAGGAAAGATAAACACCCAATTCTCCATGGTCTGATCTCCCTCCTTAACATTCATTATAGCAAACCACCTTGTGTCCTGCCAGAAGGGCTTAAATTGATTCCTGCCTGTATGTCCCAGCTGGGGCTCCTGGCTTCGTGTCAGTCCCCAGGTCTACAGATGAGCTGGATATATTTTGAATGCAGCTGTAGACCTTTTTAAAGAGCAGAAGCCAAAATGAGTTCATAATCCCAGGAATGCACGCTCTATGTAGGCTTTTCAATTTGTTTTTGGAAAAATCCCAGAGCTGGCAATTTCAGATAGAGTTTCACTGGCCTCAACCCTACTGTACGGAGGGTGGGAGGGATTTCTGTTTCTTTGTCTATCTGCCGGGCTCTTTGTTGCCATTGTAATGTTTTGGTTCTACAGGAAGAGAGAAATGTATGTATCCTTGGTGGAAGATTTCTAGATTCAGAATGGGCACACTCCCTATCTGCTAAAAGAAGTTTGTTAAGATGGGGGCTGTGTGAGATAAATACTCACAGATTTGGACTCACACTGTACTTAGCGGGGAGAAATAGGCTGGAGACCCAAGAATGGATGATTGAGTTTTAATGGAAGCTACATGTGACGTGTAATTATCAGAAGTGATCTCTTTTGTCTTAAAAAAATTGATGAGTCTGTTTTTACATTTGTTGCTATAGCCTTTATTGCAATAAATGTGTAATATATCAATAAAATAAGTACTTTAAGTTGTAGTAGTTTGGTAGGGGTAGAAAAACATACTTTCAAATAGTACAAAGAGTTGGAAAATGGAAATAATTCATAATGAAGCAATAGGAGTCCAAATGTGACAGACATTCGTGACTCTCTCATTAAAGATACTACATCTTACTTTGGCAATCATGACAAGCGTGAAAATCCTCTCTCCATAGAATTCTCAATTTACAGAATTACTGAAATACAAAAACTTCATTTTGCATAATTTGGGATGTGGCTACCAAGAGGCCATAACATCTTTCATCTCCTCCTCTTTCCATCCGAGTTTTAAAAAACAGGAAATAAAACAGCTTTTGAAAGGTTAAAGTTAGCTTAAAATCAGTGCCTTATGCGTCCCAGCAGGGCTGGGCAACATGAAGAAAAGGAGTTAAAATCATCTCCAGGCAGGTGAGACAGGTGTGAATCTGTGAATCTGGTGAGCAGGGGCATTCCAGGAGAATTAGAGGCAGGTGCGGACATCCAGCCTCACCTGGGGGAGTGCTCATGCACTCGACCATCTTGTTTTCCTTGGCAGAGCTAACCCTGTGTTAGATGAAGAGACTTTAACTGTCCCTTCCTGAGTTGTTTCTTAAGATACCACTGCCCTCAATTCTGAGTCCATCTTTTCCCAGTGACCTTCTCATAACCTGGCTTCCAATACTGGACATGAATGTGCTGATCGGGACTGTCTGATTCATGCTGTCTCCTGGAGGGCTGCATTTCTCCCTGGAATCCAGTGGTTTAACATTCTGCTTATAATTTGATTTCCCTCATTAACTCAATAGATATGTATCGATCATCTGCTATGTGCATCCCTTGGTTAGTGGGGAGAAAGCAGTGCTTTGCAGATATGAGCAGTGCTGTGTACTTGGCAGCAGAATTAATTTCTCACGTGTGTTAATAGTTGTGCCCGGTGCTGTGCATGTGTGTGTATTTGAGTGCCTGTGTGTTTGATGAGTCATGTGAGTCTCTTCCTGTGAGACAGAATTCCTCTTGATGGGATCGGGAGAACTTCGGGTTTCTGAGCCTGTAAGTTGCTTTTGCCAAGGTACACTTTCCATTGTGAGTGATGGCTTTGCCTTCACGTCCTCCTCGCAACGCATTTGGACTTCATTCTTGTATTAAACTTATTAGGAACTCTCTGGCAGCAAAACGATTCTTCTTGGGACCTAAGAAGATATAGCTGACCTGGGATAAGGATTGCTCATAGAAACTTCGTTCTCTGGTCCATGGTCCTGGCCCCCAGTGTCGGACCTAGCACTAAAGAACTCGAGTAAACCACAGGAGCAACTCCCATCAAGAAGCAGGTGGCAAGTGACAGGATAAGAAATCGTTTCAATTTTTTCCAGATTGTATTTACCTTAATATGGAAGGATTGTTCAGATTGTTCATTTTGGCATAACATGGCAGTCCTCTTCCCCACCCCTAGAAAAAACCAGAAGTCTCTTGCCTCAATAACAGCTGTCTGACAAGGGTGCCGAAAGTCCTGGTGTTCCTTCTTTTCCACAAATGAACTAGGAGACTGAGCCCGTGATTCCACTTTGCCATACAGAACCTTGCCATGGTATGCAGAGGAGGCTGCGTCTCAGTTTTCTCATTTTTTGAGGAGAGTGTTAGACTAGATAGCAGTGATTTTCAGATTATTTTTAGCAGGACAATTCTTTCTATAAAAAGATTCTTACACAGAATCTCAAAACATCAAACAGATAAACAGAGTTGTTCATGTAATTGCAGGGACAGAGGAGCTCTGAGCCCTGCTGGTCTGCTCACTCCCTGTTCCTCCAACCCACACGGCACCCCAGCGTCTGCTCCCTCGTGGGATTTAGTCTAAATTGAAAACCACTGGATTAGAGGTCTCTAAAATGCCTCCCCATATACAAAGGACTAAGATTGTACTTATAATATCACTTCCCTTTAATTTTCCATAACAGTATCTGGTGATCTATGATCTATCTATCTATCAATCATCTGTCTATCTATCTATCTACCTACCTATCTATCATCTATCTATCTATCTCTGAGTAAGAATGTAGCTCTGAAATCAGAATGCCTAGGTTTGTGTTCTAATTGTACCACTGTACTGGCTGTGTGACCTAGGGCAAGCTAATTAACCTCTCTGTATCTCTAGCCTCATGAAAAGCTGAAGGAGAATGCTACCTACTTCCAAATGTGGCCATATGAATGACATTTGTACATGTGCTAAATACGGTGTAAGAACTAGATGAATGCTAGGCATGGTTGTTATTATTGTTATAATCTGGGTAAGTGTCTGGCATTTACAGGCATTTATAATGTATGTAAAGAGTGTAAGGAGAGCCAGATGTGTGGGCACATGCCCGTAGTCCCAGCTACTTGGGAGGCTGAGGCAGGAGGATGGTGCATCACTGCACAGGGGGGCTGGGCCGTTACTCCCTCAAAATCATGGCCCAGATGCTGTACTTTAGAAGCTGAAGTGGAACACAGCCAAGCTCAGGAGCAACCCTAAGAAGGCAGAGGAAGTGGCTGGGAAGGGGTGCTTGCTAAGCCTACCGTGGGGACAATGTCCAGTCCGAATATTACATGCCTTGTATACTCTACTGGCTTTTATCCCCATCTGATACTGCAGAGCTCCGAACCCCTTGAAAATTCAACCAGATCCATATTTTTTATAAGTACTCAGGAAGTTTGGGTTGAATGAGCTCATAGATATCAGCATTTATTTTGTCCCTGTCTCCGACTGACATCCCTGGACTCTAGGTGGTCAGCTGGGTGCTGCTGCGCCGCCTGCTGGCCATGCTGAGCCTGTGGGCACCATCTGTGATGTAGCATCAAGGCCATCACTACTCAGCCCTGTCTGGTGCCAGAGCCCAGGAGGCAGGAAAGTAGGGTAGTCTTGTCTGCTTGGTGCAGAGGGGCCCAGGGCCTCTCTTCTCATCTCTCTTATGCTCCACCAGAGTCCTGAGGCCAGTGAAAGAACCCAAGGGCATAGACCCGGCTCTCCTTTCCTGCTACCTCCACATCTCTTAACCCCATTGTATAGGCAGCTGCCATCTTGATGGTAGCAGAGGAAGAGAGAAATCTTAAAGATGACATGTTTAGTTAAAAGAGACTGTTTAAACGGGCTGAAATGGGCCTGCTGTAAGTTGCTAAATTTCAGACGCACACTCCCACCTTTCTCTGCATCCTACAATCACTCCACTGGGTGTCCATGTCCTCTCCTCTGTTCTAGGAAGTTAGGAGTATTCAGGGTTGTTTAGTGGTGGGTTATCCATGCTGGAGATTTGGGAAGGGGGCGGTGGCTGGGCACTGTGTGCAGGGCACTGAGTTTTTTTTAACTGAGCACACACTGTGAGAAGAGCTGACTCAGCAGCTGTAGGTGGTTCTTCCCGGCTTGCTGCTGAGTCAGCTTCCCACATACAGATTGTAGTTTCAGGTTCATAGGAAATATTTTCTAGATAATGAGTTTTGGATGGCATAAGAAATTCTGGAGTGATGACGACTTTGTTGAAGCCCATGTGAAGGGCCCCAGTAGACATTCACACCTGGTGTTTGCCGAGTTATTATTGTTCTGACTACTGATGCCTGCCCCGCACCTGCCAGGAACTAGAAGCAGCAAGTGGAGCCTGTCTTCCTCACCACTCTCCAGTGCTGGCTAGAGCATCATTCTCCCTGAAGTCCTCCAGGGAAGCCCTGGAGTGATCTGCAATGTTTTACACTCCCTTCATTTCCCGTGACTACCTATAACAAACCATCTCAGCTATCACTTTGAAAGTCTTTCCTATCTATCTCCACGAGGTACATGTCCCACTTTACACCTCCATCATTGCTTTTTAGTCCCCCCATTGACAGTATGCGATCCACCTTCAAATCATTTGCTAAATTGTTGGGAATCTAATATCCCATTTCATTATCCCACTCAGTGATCCCGTTTCATTATCCCACCTCTGTGATCCTTTGCTTGTGAGGACTTCCCTTGCTCTCTACTTGTTCACATCAATTCAGATTCCTCCCCTGTCCACAGAGCCTTTCTTCTGTGACCATTACAGGCTTCACAGAGCTTTCTTTTCTCTCTGAATTTTTATGATTAGTAATTTGAGTAGTGCAGGTACTACTGACAATGACAATGGGACCTCCATGCTTCGTTCCATATTAAAGATGTTTTTATCTCCCCGTCTCTTTTTACCTGGAAGAATGGCAGAGAGCAGTCACTGTTTCTTGCCTGTTTCCTGTGCTGTGGGGATCTACCCCCATGCCCCCAGATCTCAACGCTAGTAGTTCTACCAGGGACAGGAATACTTCTCATGCTTACTTTATGTGCCCACAGCGTCCAAAATCCTGCTCTGCATGAGATGGATGCTTTGTAAATACCGACTGACTAATGAATTAATTCTAGGACATAGCTTTGCATAACATGATACCGCCATGTGGAACATACTGGCGATCCCAGAATTACAAGGTAAAGTGAGGTAGCTGCTTGCTTGGAAGAGACAACATATATTTCAGGACCGAGTGAAGCACACCTGCAAATACAGTGATTTGCACTAATATTTACAGAATGCTTATTAAGCATACAGTGGCCAGCACAATTCTACAAATCTTTATCTGTGAGGTAAGTTCTATTGTATTATCATCTCCTTTTTATAAACAAAGAGACTGAGGCACAGCTATTAACTGTAGAACCAGAATTTGAACCAATGAAGTCTGACTTTCCACTCAACTACCACATGAATGGTGTCAGGTTGCTGGAACACCCCAGTATATAGCGACCAGAAGAAGCACTAAGGAAAGCCTTCCAGAGGTCTGCCCAAACGTTTTCTGACAGTTTTGGCAATGACTAAGTCAAAGGCCAATTTTTATGTGTCTCATGTGTGAAAAAAAAATATGGGCATTACTTTTTTTAACTACTGATATGCTCTTGTGGACACAGACATGCCTGTCATAACAATCACAACAGGGGTAGCCACTTCTAAAATACAGGGACAAGGTAAGACACAAATTTGATGACAAATAGACTTTAAGAGATCATGTTCTGCTCACATAAATCAATATATAGGACACACACTTTCCAGAATATTATGTTTGTTTTGTGAAGGACCATATGGTAAATATTTTAGGCTCTATGAACAACAAGGTCTCTGTCATAACTACAGTGCAAAAGCAGCCAGGAACAACATGTAAATGAATGGACTTCACTGTGTTCCAATAAAATCTTTTTTGGCTGACCTCAAATTCAAGAGATCCTCCTGCCTCAGCCTCCCACATAGCTGGGACCACAGGTGTGTGTCACTGCTCCCCATTCAATAAAATCTTCTTAAAGAAAAGGACAGCAGGCTGAGTTTGGTCTATGGGCCATAATTTTCTGACCCCTCGTTTAGATAAATGTTTTCTGTCCTGTCAGGTTACCATGGGGACTGGGCAGCATCAAATCCACATCTTTCAAATTAGTCCCTCTGCACTTCTGTTTAGAAGCATTGAATAATGAAATTTTAATTTCTCTGTCAGGATTTCATTATTCTTCTCAGCCCTTGGAATTAAAGAACATGTTTTCTTAGACATTAAATCAATTACGGGCTCTAAAAGCAAGAACAAACTCTATGCTTTGTCCATTGTTTCCCATGCAGCGACTTTTGAGGAGGGCGCAAGCATTCAATTGGAGTGTCTTGTAACTTACAACCGCTCTTAGCTGACACTTCAGATCTAATTCCAGCTCTCAGTTCTCAGATATGCTGGGGCAGGGAAAGACAGAGGCATAAAGGGGAAGACATAGAAAAGGAATAAGGGAAGTCAGAGACAGGGAAAAGAAGAGGCAGCAAGAAGAACTCAACTACGAAGAACAGAAATACTTACGGCATTCATCAGACTCAGGCCAATCTACTACAGAGCAATTTGTGAAACGCCTGCAAGAGTTGCATATAAACACGACAGCCCTGTCCAATAAACACAAATAAAGTATTGACCCTAAATAGGCGTCCTCTAGAACAATGGCACAACCACCATTCAGTATTTTATAAAACTTGTAGAATGAAGGCATGGATGTTGCGTTAATATGCAGCAGTTTCAGAAGGAACATGTGCAAAGAAATTTTTATTTGGTTTTTGTTTGTATTAAGTAACTTTGTTTTCCTCTTGAAATGAAAGTGGTAGACCATTTCTCTTGACTACAGAACAGCTACTAATCAGACCAGGTGAGTCTTCATTTGATCCTTCCGGTTACAGAGAAGAGTATGAGGAATGCCATACCCAGGAATCTGATCTGGCTTGAGGGGTAGAAAAGGGACTTGGTAGACACTCTGGCCAGGCTTTCGTGTAGTTAGAAGTTGATTACTCAGGGCACTTGACTCGGTGGCATGACAAGGGTTTGCTTTTCCTGTGCTTGGTCTCTGGGCCTGGTAAGGAAGAGTCATGGGAAATCACACATTCTAAAGAACAACATCAATGTGTAGTGAAGAAAATGTTTTTAAAATGTGGATTGAGATTGCAGTGTTCTGAAAATTCTGATACCCTTGGGGGAAAATTGCTGTGCATGTGCTGATTGATGCTTCCCTGCTATATAAGCAGGAAGGCTGGACAAGAGGGTTAGCTGGGCCTGGGGGCACAGTGCCCTTACTCACCTCCTCGCCCACTAGATACCAGGTCGGACAGAATCTGCAGGTGTCTCCTAGCTTGATCCTAAAGTAAAATAAACACTTGTGGTCAGGCAGTGGGTTGCTCCTAAAAGGATGGATATAATCCTGCCATTTAAAGGAAGAGTCAGCTTGGTGCCTGTGGCTCAAGTGGCTAAGGCGCCAGCCACATACACCTAAAGTGGCAAGTTTGAATCCAGCCCAGGCCTGCCAAACAACAATAATGGCTGCGACCAAAAAATAGGTAGGTGTTGTGGCTGGTGCCTGTGGTCCCAGCTACTTGGAAGGCTGAGGCAGGAGACTCACTTAAGCCCAGGAGTTGGAGGTTGCTGTGAGCTGTGATGCCATATCACTCTACCCAGGGGGACAGCTTGAGGCTCCGTCTCAAAAAAAAAAAAATAGGAAAATTAGCTGTGTGTGGTGGTGCACACCTGGAGTCCCAGATACTTTGGTAGGCTGAGGCAGACAG
>CAUYTI010063942.1:0-16691 GCA_963575145.1 Galago senegalensis | reverse complement strand
AGAAATAGCTGAAGATGTTAACAAATGGAAAAACATATCATGCTCATGGCTGGGAAGAATCAATATTGTTAAAATATCCATACTGTCTGAAACAATATACAACTGTAATACAATCCCTATTAAATCTCCCTATAATACTTTAATGGTATTGAAAAATAATAATTCATTTTATATGGAATCAGAAAAATAACCTCCATTAGCCAAGACATTACTCAAAAATTAAAGGAAATCAGGAGGAATCATTCTACCAGACTTCAGGCTACACTATAAATTGAGAATGATCAAACAGCATGGTACTGGCACAAAAAAAGAGAGGTAGATGTATGGAACAGAATAGAGAACCAAGAGAAGTCTATAAATTAAATAGAACTGATTGCATTGACAGGAAAGAGTTTTGGTTATGTTTTTGCATTTCGCTGAGATCAAGACCAGCTGTAACCACACTTTTATGAAGAGGGTAAAATATAAATTCCCCACCTTTTGGGATTTAACATTCCTCACTTCCTTGAAACCAAACTACCTATAGGATTCATGTTATTATGCTCTGTGTCTAAGCATTGAACCTGTAAACTTTTCTTTTTAAAGCCATATTTGTGTGACAAGGTAAAATTTCCAGTATCCTTTGGTAAAAAGCTGGTAGAGGGGAGAGTGATGGCTAAATGTTCCATCCTGGATCCTCTCACGTGATATTATAGGAGAAATCCTAACAAATGCCCTACCATGTATATGTTTTTTATGACGTGTCACTTGAGTCCTGACTTCTGTGATCGTTCCCTAAAAACATTTTTCAGATATAGATCTTCAACCAACATGGACCCACCTGTCTACATTCTGTTCTTCAGTTAATGTTGGAGAACTTCATTCCACACCTGCCACAGTAGGCATCAGATGCTGTGTCAAATCACATCACATACCGTCTCTGCCCCAAGTCCAGAAAGTAGATGTATCTCTCAATATGACCTCAAAACTACTAGGGAAGCTTTAAGCCAATATGAGTTTTCTCTCAGAGCCATTTTATCCTAAACTTTATTTGTTATTATGATGTGAAAAGCCTCATTTTATAGTAAATAGATCTCCGTCATCCAGAGAGAACTGAGTGCTTGGGAAGGGCTGAGGGGCCCGCTCTAAGGTGCTAAGTATTAAACAGCATAGATTTTTTCTTTTGCCAAAGGCCACACAGTACATACGACAGAGGAAAGTGTGGCCTGGCACCACACAACACAATATTTAAAAGCAATAAATAAACCCATCCAACTATATCTGGGTAGTGGTCTCACATTTGAATCCAGAGGACAACATAGTAAATTTTAATAACAAATTGCCGACCTGAGATTTTCTAGGTGAATCCATGGTGTATTATAAGTTGGTGGTTCAACTAACACCTTTGTAAAAACCGGTCTACAGAATAGTCAGACTGGCTCACTGGCTTACAAATTGCAGCATTATTTTTCCTAAATTCCCAACATTTCTGGTTTTATTTTAGTAAAACAGTAATTTAAACAATGACTAAATGTGTAGGAAAAAATATATTGAAGGCTATGGAACAATTTATTAATAACGGTAGGACATTTTCTGCAGTACTTTTAATGTATCACTTAGGACCGTATTGATTCAGCATCAAAGTTCTTGGAAACAAGCCTCTTACCAATATCTAAGATCCTGATGTTGTAATTGAACTAGAAAATGTAAGATTTCCACTGTTCCTGCTGAGAATTCTTCCCAATAAATGTATGTTTTCCACTGGGGCTAAAACCACTGCTACTTGTGTTTTTAATTTTTCCTCCTGTTTCTTTTTCATATTATTCAGTTTTCTTTTTTCTCTCCTTTACCAGAAAAACAGACATATTAGACACTATTTATTCCTCTAAGACAACTTGCACTTTAGGGGGCCATTTGAATGATAAACTTTGTTATAACTTATAACCAGAAAATCACCAGTGTGCAGTAGGAAAGAATTGAAAAATGCATTAATGTTTAACCCTACAAGGTTGTTGAGTGAAACTCTTACAGAGATGAGCTTTCATTTTTCTCCCATTGTTTTCCATGTTATTCTGTAAAAAGTTTAAGAAATGGCTCAGTTTGCAGCCTCACTGAGGAGCCAGGACACACACCTTTGAAGATAATGAGCAGAAAATAAATTTATGAAAGTATGTCAGGTCATCCATAGATCTAGAGGATGGAGGACTGGATTCAGAAAATGAACAGCAATGCAGAGACCAGACACCCAGAAACACAGCTGAGGTCTCCTGGAAGTTACCTTGTGGGTGTGGTGCCCTCAAGGGCACTGCTGTCTTCATGGTCAGAAGAGGGTGCTCCCACCACAGTCAGCACACACTTGCTTCTGGATGCTGCAGCTGTGAATGGAATCTCCCCGGGGGGACTCCTCACAGTGGGAAGGGAATTTCTATGTGGGGCAGCCAATGTCCACTAACATCAACCTATTTAGTTATCCAACCTCCAGATACATATTTCTTCTCACAGTGGTCTTAAAGAAATACCTCTTTCAATAACATGCAACTGAATGGGCAACTAAAATTACTTCTTTCTTCTCCCAAAAGGGTAACATCCCAACTTCTCATTAACATCTGCTGGTATTTAGTACTTTCCTTCTCTACCACCAATCTGTGCTCCCTTTGCCTCTGCCTATGGCCTCATTTGCTCAGGTCCCTTACCCATTGTGAAAACTCAGATCTTGGTGATCCTGTTTATGTGGGATTGTAAAACCCTGTTATCATTCACCACTGGGCAGGGTGTGTGATGAGTCAACCTAGCTTCTCTGGCTTCCATTTACATACCCCTCTGGGTTGTATGCAAGAATTCTGGTTCTCTTTGATAGTCAGTATCAGCAATGGAAGACAGCTTGTTTATCTACAGGTATAGGGAGTCTAAAATGTCCATGTGCCAGTCTCAAATTCAATAAGATCACTGTCCTGTGGAGATGGAAGTTCTCCCTTGATTATAAAAACCTCTAAAACTAGAAGAGCTCAGAATTCAGAAAGCTAACTGGGGAAAAACTGTAAATAGGTCACTTATCTGACATTAATAAGAATTGGAACTGTCTACCTAGGGAAAGACAGTACCACATATTGTTCATGTCAGAATACATACTGCATTTTATAAAACCACATCCCAACTTGAGAAGGTGTTGTCTGCCTGCTGAGACTCTGACTTGTACATAGATCATGTCATTATTCCATGATCCAAAGTCCATTGCCTATCTCCCTTTGGTTGATGATACAGGATCCTGAATTTCATTGGCATTATCTCATTGCCTTAGCTCTTTAATTGTGAAATGAATCATCACCTGAAATTCCATTTTAGGGGATACTATGATTGTGTATAAGGGACTCCATAGTTGATCCATGGGTGATGTCGTCTCCTATGTCCTACAAGAACAACTTTTTACCCTCTTCACGTAAGATCAGAGTCAAATAACATCAATTTGCCACTGAGAATGTGACTGGTGCATAGGTATCTTACTAGTGCCTTCCTGACCTGCCCACTTCCAGTATATGCAAGTCACTTTGATTTGTTGATGAACTGCTGCTGGGAAGATGTGAATTTGTAAACCTGGGAGCATATAACATCCAGGTCTGACTGGTCACCTCTGACTGCATGGTCACTTGGTGTTCCAGAGCTGATTGTTTGATCTCCAGAAGGACCCAGTTGCAGGCCAAGAGTTATTTAATCACAAAGAATAGTCATTTGCTGAAAGCAGCATAGCTCTGCTCTAAAACTCTTGGTGCCTACCCATCTATTTTTGTTCTGCAGATCCTAGGATCAATTAAGTACTCCTCAAGAGCTTTGAGAATCAGATCATTTTGTTTCCCACACTGATGCTGTTGCTTACTCTGATGAGTGTTTTGATGGTCGCTTCATATCTCCTGGTTAAAATTGCCCATTTTGCCTCTGAAACTCTGGACTTCTATTACCGTATTAAAATTAAGAAAAGTACATCTGAATTGAAGCATGGTGGGATGCAGGGAAGTCATCACAAAAGTGTCATTCAAAAGTACTGGCATTACCCAGATTCATTTCTCATTGCTTGGGATTCAGGGCAGGAAGAAAGCATGTGTATCTAGCCCAACATTCCTACCCTGCAAAGACACTAAACTCTCTTTTGAATATGAAGCCAAGATATTTTTGACAATTTGCCTTTTCTTAGGGTGTCTTGCTTCATGTGGACCATCTTACATACTCAGACCATCTCTCAGACAGATGCCATGCTGGGCTTAGGATTATATTTATCCTTTCCTGTTGTAGCATCCTCAGAATGCATTCCAATATGCATCAGTCAGATTTGCAACAATCTATAATAATCAAGTTCAGCAGTACTTTG
Organism: Galago senegalensis; assembly: GCA_963575145.1. Taxonomy (NCBI): domain Eukaryota; kingdom Metazoa; phylum Chordata; class Mammalia; order Primates; family Galagidae; genus Galago; species Galago senegalensis. Next base: position 12,352 of record CAUYTI010063942.1, on the reverse strand, counting down.
GTGTATATAAGATTTCTCCAACTTAGTTTGGATTTCAATTAGTTCCTTGGTGCATGTGACACCTTGTGTTTGATGACAATTACGAGCATCCTGAAGGAATTCAGAGATTAGTAGCGGCTTCCCTCTTGAATGAGAATTTACCACCTGAGACAAGGAGATAATTCTTCTGGAAAACATTTTTCATGGGTTGTGGTTTCAAGATGTTTTGCGAGTGCTAGGAGTTCTGCTCATCCCTAATCAATGTTTTTATTTTCATTGAGAAATGATGAGCCTGGGAATTCCATTGTTATTTTATTTCGGCAACCAACAGGGTCAAAGTTTGAGTGTAGTTTCTGGGATCTCATGTTGTTATGAGATGTAAGATAATTTGGCAAGCTCTATGCTTCAGCATAAAGTATGGGGGCTTGAAATTGTGATAGGCTTTTTAAAGTTATCAAGTGCTGTTAAGAATAGCCACTTCCACTGTTCTTGAGTTCTTAGACTCTTCTTGCTGCTCATTTGCAATCATCATGTGGTTTCTCAAAAGACTTATCTATAGAAAATTTGATTCTAACTTCCTTTTTTAATCACAGCATGTCAGGAGCTTTCATATTGCTATCCTGAAGCGAGTTTGACTGCCATTTGGAGTGTGTGGTCCCCTCAGCCTCAGCTTGGGAGAGATGACCTGTCTTGTGTATTTCTAAGGTTCTGTTTTCTACGACTATGGCTCTGTAGGCATAATTAACAGAACATGATGGCAAATAGACTTGTTGGGAAAACATTTAGTAGTTCACAGAAATAATCAGAACTCCCCTGAAATGACTAGAAGCCAAGGAAGGCTTCTCAGGAGAGACTGTAAATAGCACTAAAAACTACAACACCTTCACCAGTACATGCTGCCACTATTACTGATTCTAACTCTTCCTTCATTTAGTGCCACTTGTCCAAGCTTCAAAGTTCTTGCTGTGGTCTCTGGTTGTTCTATTCTAGGTTACGTGCTTGCACTATTAATCAACGGGGTAAGAAGATGGAGTACACAGTCGCCTTTTTCATTTTCAAGGAAGTATACATTCCCTTAAATGAAAACTCTCACAATGGAGATTTCTCCAAAATAAGAATGAGTTTACATGCTGGAAAGCTTCACACAACCAATATCCACTTCGTGCACAAGTGGTGTTATCAAAGAAAGAGAGATTAGTTACATCACTTTCAAAGTCACCTATGGTGCACAATGCAAGGGTACATGTGGGATCTGTTAGTATAGAGTATAAATGTTTTAACACAATAATGAAGTAAATGAGATGAGGTATATATTAACCAGTGTGATGTAAGGGTTCCTAATTCTATATGAAATCAGCACATTGTATCCCATAAGTGCATTAATCTATACATGATCTATGTGTTTATGATTTAATAAAAAATATATTAAAATGAGGGCGATTACCACATTTTAGTAATTAATCATCCACTAACAGTTGGAGAGTTGATTTATTATAACTTGGCTACAAGTGTGCAACTCTACTACTGGTTATTAGGATCTACCAGATCCTGAATCTTCTCTATGTTCCTTCACCATCTATGTATTTTTTAATAAAAAATCACCATATTTTTTAACGTTCCTAGGCATTATAGAAAGGGCTGGCACCTTCTAGTGCTAACCTTCTGAATTCCTGTACTGAGAGATGTTTCCCATACTGGCTATATATCAAGGGCTCTGGGAGGGCTGTCCTCCTGGCCTCATACACTGACCCCACTGCAGTGAATACAAGATCATTTTGTAGGGCTGCTAATATCCACAGACTCATCTTTAGAACCCACAAATTAAGGGTCTGTACCTTCATACCTGAAGCAGATGGTTTTAACTAGGCCTTCCCATCCTTCTTCTGAGATGCAGGACTAAGTTGGGTACATACTTGTGATGACAGAATGGGGATGATTTATTTAGTCGCAAGCCCCATCAAGATTGGAGCATAGAAGAGAAGCTTCAAAGCAAATTCCTGTAGTGGGAAAGAGCAGGTGCCATAAACATTTAATTTTACCAAGGACTAAGTGTGTGGGTTTTTTTTCTCCTTATTCTGAATTAAGTTTGTTCTGAAATAGAAACCATTGTCTTTTTCTTTTTACTCCACTCCCATTCCCAGCTCTTGTCTAGGGACCCTATTTAGGATTAAAATAAATGGACCATTTCAGCATAAATGTAGCAGTGCAGGAAAGAGTGTGGAAAGTGCTTACTGCATAAAACACATCCCTTTCTGATTCATTACATCCCTTTTCTGCTGTGTATAAGTGGACACCTTTCACTGACTCACTACAGGGTATCTGAGCACATGTATTTCGAAGGGAGAAGTCCTTTTCCAAAATACACAGGATGAAACCATATATGCAACAAACTTATGAAAATCAATCAGTTAAGAAAAGGGACCTTTAGGAACTTAGCCAACTTGAAGCTTTATTTTCCAGAAACAGAGATATTTTTACAGAGGATGGACATTTTTTTATATTCCCAAGATTTACTGATTAGGAAATAGTTTACGTACTTTGGTCAAAATTCAATACAATTTATGTGAGAATTAGTCACTATTTTCTTTTCTCTCTCTTTTTCTTTTTCTTCTAAAGTACATTACTTCAACATTAACTTTTAATTCAACTTGTTAATATGTTGTTTAGGATATTGCATTCTCATTTATAAGTGAAATATATTTGTAATTTCCCTTTATAATAATATGTTTTTTCCAATTTTAATATCAGGTATATCCAGATGAAGTAGAATGATTTTGAAGTATTTCTTCTTTTTCTATGGTCTATAAATTTGGCATGATCTGTTTTTTGAAATTATCTTCTATTTTTATTCATAAATATTAGTTGTCTATTTTTGAGTCTTGAGAAAAAAAGTAGCAAGAAGAAGTTAACTGATAACTCCATACCAAACCTCAGAGTCAAAGCATTCTACGATAGATATACTCTTATCTGACAATGCGAATGTTACTTTTTTTGAATTATTATTATTATTGTTATTATTGCTCAAAATTTCAATGCAGCAATCATCTGATTTCTTTTCTGAATGTATTTATCTTCATTCTTTATGAGGATTTTGTTTCTAGTCCTTATCTTAAACATTGTTATCGTTTAAATTTTAAGCCTTCTTAATTTCATGAAGGCAAAAAGTGGAAACCAAATAAAGACATGTATATATAAAAAAATAGTTTATTCAGGAAAAGCTGATTATTGGTAGTAATTAGCTCCTAAAAGGAGTAAAATTTTTTTTAAAAAAGCGAACTCGAAAATGAAGTATGAAATTGCATTGAACGAAGTGAGGTGAACATTAGAAAGCCTGTTTTAATCAGTTATCTGTTACCTGCATTTTTAAGCCTGTAAGAGATTTCCATAAATCTCTGGGTGCAATCAAAGTAAAAGATCTTAGTAGAGGCCTTCATGAACTATTAATGTCAAATTATTGGACTCAAGTACTATAAAGCCTCAGATTTGTGTCTAAGATGGAAGAGTGTACAAATATAAAAGCCCGCAGCCAAAATTATACTAAGAGATATATATATGGTATATGGTTCTCTGTTCTTTAGTTTTCAAATGTCCATAATCGAGTTTTATATTCAGTGAGAGTTCCTGGAAATCACGAACATTGCAGCAAACCCAATTTGGATTTATCTAGGGCAGGAAGAGGTGGAGAAACTGCAGTGGATGCTTATAAACTCTCAATTAGTCAATGGGGCACATTTAGAAATAGACTTATTTAGCGTAGTCCTACCTGTAAGTCAGAGCGGGTGGAAAGAAGTTTGCAGATACTCAGGAGCCACTGGACGTTTCTGTATTGTGATGACACATGTGAGCAACATAGGCTTGGAGAATTTGGCATGGATGTCTACTTTGAAAAGTAAGACAAAGATAGCACAGTTTTCCTATTGAATGTAAGTTTGCTCTCCTGCTAGTTCAAAAGGTGGGGCAAATCATCTCAATCTATATGATTCCTAACGTTTGTAATGGCTCCCATTGCTGCACATATCAGCTGGGGTAGATTCTGCACCTGTCTTCAAGTTACACACTTGCACATGGGGAGAATATAACTCATACACACGTACAGATCACTTCAGCATCATCTTTAGAGATACGGAAACTTCATTTGTAGATTAAACATCTTCACACTCATTGATTATAATTCCTTGATCAATATTATGCCTCTTTTCTGTTGATATTTCCAAACATCAACATTTGAAGAACAAACAGCTACAGGGAATTCAAAATATGTCAGACTCAGTATTTTTAATGTTAATATTCATTCTTTTTAAAATGTCAGATTAATATGGGGGTACATACGATTAGGTTACATTTGTTTCTTTAGGGTTAAAGGCTGAGCTGTGGGTGTCCCTCACCCAGGTAGCAGGCGATATATCTGGGCAATGAACCCATTAGATGGGAAATTAACCATCCCCTTTCTTCCTATCCCCCATCGTACTCGGGTTTCATTGAGTTTTTTTCTCAGGTGAGCGTGTAGGTGTTAATCTACCAGTTTCAATCTAGCACCGAGTACACGTGGTGCTTGTTTACTCATTCTTGTGATACTTTGCCTGGGAGAGTGGTCTCCTGTGCTGTTCAGGTTGTTACAAAAGGTACAAAATCTTCATTATTTCTTAACATAATATCCACAATATCTGTATATTATGCAATTATACCACATTGAATATCTTTATTACTTCTGTGCTTAAGCATTTCTTAATGAAAGCAAAGCTCCTAGTTCTATTTTACTTTTAAAAACAATGAATACTTGAGGTAAAAAGAACCTGGAGTAATCAACTAGTTGATCTTTCTGAACCCAGGCCTTCCAGACTTTTTACCATCCTAAGATGACAGATTATTCTAGACTGATAGGAATACTGTCTATTTGACAAAACATATATGTCCGTATTTGTCATTTCTTTTATTTCTTTTTTCTTTTTTTTTATTGAATGGTAGTGCTTTTCTTTCATTATACTTCTTATACTTACTATCAATTATTTATATAAAATTATTTTTAAAAATCTTTTTATATGTTAGTCCATGTCTTTATATTGCAAGTCCTTTACATAAGGAGCCAAGTTGGTCTTATCAACAGCTTGTGCTGCAGGTTGAATTTTGTCTGTAGAAAGATATTTTGAAGACCCAACCCTAGTATCTGAAATATGACCTTATTTGGAAATAGGAATTTTGCTGATATAACCAAGTGAAGATGAGGTCACACGTGATTAGAGTTGGCCTGGTTTTGGTTTTTGTGTGTGTGTATGTCTGAGACAGAGTCTCACTCTGTCCCCCTGGGTTGAGTGCTGTGGTGTCATAGCTCACGGCAACCTCAAACTCCTGAGCTCAAGTGATCCTCTTCCCCAGCCTCCTGAGTAGCTGGACTACAGGTGCTCGCCACAACATCCAGCTAGTTTTTCTATTTTTAGTAGAGACAGGTTCTTGCTGTTGCTCAGACTAGTCTAGAACTCCTGAGTTCAAGCAATCCACTCACCTCGAGCTCCCAGACTGCTAGGATGACAGGAGTGAACCAGCATGCCCAGCCCCAGCCCAGGGTGGACCTTAATACAATGTGACTGTTGTCTTTATAAGAGAAGAAAAATGCTGCATAGAGACAGAGACACATGGCAAGAATAACTCCTGATGCCAGAAGCCAACACTGAAGTGATACATCTAAACCAGGAAACACCAAGATGGAAGGCCAGAGCCAGCAGCTAACAGAAGGCAAGAAAAGATTCTGCCCAGAGAATCAGAGTTCTCATGACCCTGTTAAAACTTTGATTCTGAATTTATGGACTCCAAAACTCCGAGAGAATGAATTTGCATTGTTTTGAGCTACTGAATATGTGGTACATCGTAACAACAGTTCTGAGAAACCAATTCACCATGCAAGTCACAGTTTGTGATAGGTGCTCACTTAATGCAAGAATGAATAAATGAATGATGGCTGAATGAATACAATTATACAATGTCCCATGGGAGGGCGGATTATAAGTGCATATATACCGGAAGAGGTTCATATGCAACCTATATGATGGTGTGGAGTTTTAAAATGTACTTTAAATTTCAGGGCAATAGACCTTGCCAACAAACATCCCATTTATAGGGTTCTTTTTCTACATTCAAGTGATACAAGTGGATTTTAACTTTTGGCAAAGCAAAATGTAATTATAAAATGAAATAATCATCAGAATATCACATAATATTCTCTATCAAATAAAAATAGAATGAGTGTGTGCTATGTTCCATTCGAGAGTATGAAAGAAATCAGAGACACCTAATTGGTATCGAGGTGGTGAATGCTTTGTCATTATTTTACATTTGTCTGTGATAATTTATAAATGTTTCATTATATAAATCATTAAGGAATTCTTTGGAAGCCTTATCTCCATTTTGTAGGTAGTGTAACTAAGGCTTTTTAATATCTAAATTAGGAACTAGAAATGTTGAAACTAGGTCACATTTACCTTCTGATTTTAACCCCTATACCACATAGAGTTGCTTGACAAAGAATTTAGAATCATTGTACCTCCTTTAAACTGCAGTTTTAATTGTTGGATAGGCTTAATAAATTTTAGCACAAATAGGGTCTGTTGGAAGGAGAAAAGAAATAGATTGAAACAGATAAAGAACATAGGCATGGACATATTTTATTTTTTATATTTTTATGTACACATACATGTGTACATACATACATAAAAATGAAGGTGTGAAGATGAGATGAGTGCATATATTTGCTTTAGAAAGCAGGTTTCTGGCCTGTTGGGGTTTTGAGCTTAGCGAGTTCTATTTAGTGTTAATAATAATAACCAGCATACTGATCTCTCTTCTTGGAGCAACAACTGACTTTCTGGTGACAGGTAGGAGCCACCATGCTTGGAGGTATTAAGTGTCTATTTTTTCCCCATTATTGTTATATGCCTAAGAAGCCTATTTTCTATAAATAAACTCAAGACATTGCCGGTTAGGGCAATAGGAGCTCTGCAACCAGTTTCTTGGCATGGTGGCCTTTGAAAATAAGTTCCCTGAAACAGAAGCATTACTTTGGGAATAGGTATAATGGATAGCTGCTGTCATTACTGGAGTTTCCTCAGGAACAGAGACCTTGCCCATCATTGGTTTGTGGTTATTTCCCGGGTTTTAAGACAAGCTCATTCTCGTTAATAGGCAAATCTTTACAGGTTCATTTTTACTTGGACTTTTCTCTTTATGAATTTCATATGTCCCTATCAAGAAATCACAGCTATTTCAGCAGTGATAATAAAAAGAGTTCCTGTTCAACACAGTGGAAGGCTTAAAAATACTATCAGTTGGGGTGGGGTGGGGAGCAGATGGTTATATCTGATCAGAATGGTCACCGTGAATACAAACCCCAGGATAAGATAAAGTTTTACTTTTGCTGGTGGCCACTGCCCAGAGCACCTGCTCTTCTTCAGGCATCACTTTCCTCTGAAAAATATTCTAGGACTGTCAGTTCACAGTGATCTTCTCACTGGTATCTAACACCACTTGCTAGTCTTTTGGTCTCATAGGCATTTTGACTTCACTACACCTCTGACTGATCTATAAAAGGAAACTATTCATGGTGGTGTTTCCTATCTTTTCATTCTTCCATTCAATGATCCAGCCATGTTGTGGTGACCAAACAGGATAACATAGACTAAAGTACTTTAAAAGAAATGTAAAATACAGAGGGGGCCAAAAAATAGGTTTGCATTTTAAGAAAGGAAAAAAGACAGAGACTGCACATCCTTTGTATTAACCTGGATGGATGTGGAACACATTTTTCTTAGTAAAGCATCACAAGAATGGCAAAATAAGAACTCTATATACTCAATTCTGATATGAGGTCAATTCAGGTCCTAGTACACAGTGGGGGGTGGGGGATGGGAAGAGCTGAGAAAGGGAAGGAGGGAGGGGTGGGAAGTCAAGGCATGTGGCACACTTTTTAGGGGCAGGACACAAATATAAGAGGGTCTTTATCTAACAAAAGCAATTAATGTAATCTGCTTCTCTGTACCCTCAATGAATCCTCAACAACAAAAAAAAAGAAAAAGAAAGAAAGTAAGAAAAGAAAGGAAAAAACTGTATTAGAATTGTGATACTCAATATACACTATAACAAAGGCTGAATACAAGTCACATTTGAGTACCTGTTGTAATTACAGAAGTCAACTATGACTTAAGTATTACAATTTTAATACAGTTTTCCCTTTCTTGAAATGTACATACATTTTTGGCACCCTTTGCATACTACAAATGTGGAGCAGTAGTTCAATTTCCCCTGAAAAATGAACACTTTATTAGAACCAGCTATGTAGCTTTCTATTTATCTCTCTCCGTAAGTAGATCTGTACAATCTCTTTGTCCAGATGTGTACACACACACACACACACACACACATACACATATGTACTATGATTATCTTGCTCTGTTTTTTGCACTTACCTGTGTTTTACCATTCCTGCCAGATCATAAACTCTCCTGGGCAGTGAATTACAGTTTTCTTATCTTCCTCTACACAGGTGCCATTGTTCTGGTCACAGAGTAGGTGTTCCATTAAGTCTCTATTTACTGACAACATTGGTAACCTCCTACAACATTATCCAATTCTTTGACATGAGGGGCTTTTCTAGAAAGCCACTATTGTTTGGTGGTAGCTTCAAGCATCTTCTTGCAGCCATTCCTGATGACAGTGGCATGTGCAGAGTGACAGATCATCATCACCACAGAACCCACAGAGTCTGAGAACATCGTGAACTCCAATTGGTTTAAAATTTACCAGCTGGTTTATTCTCTTTTATGTTCAATGTGTGGCAAAACGAATAATATTTCTTTTACGTATGCTTAGAGGTGATACAGATTTAGGAAAAACATTCCCTACAGTGCTCCATCTGCTGCCCTCTATGTAGAAAGCAAAGCAACAGTTTTACGATTGAAGAGTATGAATGGCTTACCCACTTGCTTGCTGTATAGAGACAGGGAATGGAGAGTGGCCTTCAATAGCAGGGAAGCCCACTCAGCCATGGTACTGAGCTCAGAGGAGAAGGGGTTAAAAGCCTTGATTTTCCCTCAGTAACCGTTTGGAAGTACACAACGCAAGTCAACCATCATTTAATTTATTCTGCTTTGTTAGATGGTGGCATTAATTAATTTTGCTTTGTTGCCTCGCTTTTCTCTTGATAACATCATTCTTTTTAATAGCAATGGAACCTTGCAAATGTCAAGCAGCCTGCCCCAATCACAACAGGCTGAAATGCATTAGAGTTTGGAAGCACCACAAATAACTACTTTCGGAAAAAAATGTAATAGCTGTAATTATGTTGTGCCTGCCAGTGAGCTCCCCTCCTCTCTCTCTCTCCCAATGTCCTTAATGGATTTTTGTTGCACAAAAATATCATCACCTTTTGTCAAATGGTCACCGGCTTCTGCCTTTTAGACAGCTCTGTCTAGTTGAGTTGACCACCTGCATAATTGATGCTCTGCTTCTTGAAAGATTTTGTGTGGTCTCCATAAGTTCCAAATTCTTTTTTTTTTTTTCTTGATTAGGTTAATGTCTACCCGAATCTAGCAGGGTCAGGTGCCTCCAGTGCAGCAATTCTCAACCTGTGGGTCGTAACCCACAGAAACTGTATTAAAGGGTTGTAGCATTAGGAAGGTTGAGAACCACTGCTCTAGTGGGTTCTGAGGCCTCAGTTTGTTACCTAGAAAGTGAGAAGGATTTGTTGCTTCACATCTTCATCTCCAGAGATTTCAGGCCATTCCACAGCTTATGGAACCTAGTCCAGTGTTGTCTCCCAGGTATCTCTGAAAGGTGAAGAAAAAATTAGTAAAGGGAGTTATGGTCCTTGGGATGCTGATGAGTAGCCCCAGAGTGATGGCTGCTGTAGGCTTCTTGTTGAGAACTTGAAATAAGCCATGTTTTCCATTTTCAGGCATGAAATTATGTAAGTGAGCATGAAGGGAATAAAACATCTTGCACACACATGGGTGTGTATGTAGGGTGAGTATGTGTTCACTTGTACACACACGTGTGGGTGTTCAGTGCCCATGATCTTGTATAAGGATGTTGGCTTCAAGAGATTGTCTCTGGATTTCAACAACAGACTTACAGAATCACTAAGTGTTAAAAGAGGGGACCACCTGGAAGGACCACAATGCTCAGCTGGCATCCGGGATGAGCTCTGTATGACAGCTATTTAAATGGGAGGAATCTGAAACAGAAATTAGAACCCTTATTCATGCCGACATAGCCACTGTGGGAAAACGTAGTGTGGCCTGCTCTGAAGCTGGTTTTTGAGTCGTGCACACCTGAGGATTTCTAAGTCTAGTTGGAATACCTCCATAAGTTTCATGAAAGCACTGAGTGTATTTCGTTCCTGTGTCCTGACATTGTATAGAAATAGGCATACAGGATATGCATGGGGGACAAGCTGAGATGTACCCATAAGAAAGACCAAGGCATGTTGGAGCAATGAACCAAGAGCTCACTAAATGGAGAAGAGATTTTTGTTCACAGGTGCTCAAGAGAGACACAGCCATAAAGGTGAACCCATCTTTGAAAATCCTGACTTTCACCTTAAGGGATTTGTTCCACTGCTTTTTAGGTAACAAAAATCAAGAAGCCACTCAAAGATTTTGAGCAGTGGAATGCCATGGTCAACCCAGCAAGCACTTTAGGCAACGTGCTCTGGGTCAGATGAAGTACATAGTGGGGGAAGATGAGAAGAAATGCCAGAAGACAGAACAGTTGTCTTATGAATAAAGTGTAAAGACAGCAGGGAGTCACACTGAAAGATGAGGCCATTTGGGGAGGCTAGTCTTATCAACCAGGCAGCAATAAGGAGCCCATCTGGTAGGACACACAAGATTCTAGTCTTCTCAAAAAGATCCCTGTTCTGCCCTTTACCTACTCTTGAGGCTGAGACAATAATGTACCTCCTTGGTCCTCTTTGCCATACCTACAAGTCAATCCTTAGGGCAGCATCCTGGGATGAATACAGGAGGGTGTGTCTGGCACGCAGCACAGTGCCTGCCATGAACTAAGCAGCAGACAACACTGGTTCTCATCACTGATGTCTTTAGGATGTTCAACACTCACTTGTATCTTTTCATGTCATCATTAGGACTATTCTTCTATTCTTGAAAATGGAAATTGAATGATAGAAGAGTTATATAATTTAAACAAAGTCTTTGCCACTAAATGCTAATATCCAGATTTAAGTCCTGGTTTTCAGTTTCCCAAGATCCAACATTGCCTCTCCATGTCCCAATAACAACCAATGTATTATTTAATTGTATCAGTTAAAATATAAAGAGAAAAACAATGGATCAAAACATTGAAAAATTAAGTAAAATCCTAATTTCATAGATAACAAGAAGGGAGAAAAAGTAGTAAATAATTTATGGATCCTACCTCTCCATGTCAGATTGGATTCCCCTAGTATCCAGGACAAGCACTGGAAAGGACTGTATGTTATGTTGGCAGCCTGTGGAATCTTCAGTGGCTCCCTACTGCCTTAGCACAAAAGCCCCATCAGCTTCATTTGCCTTCTGAAGTCCTCACGTTGGCCCTGACCTACCCTTACATATCGAACCACTCTCTTAGAATATGACTAGTACTGGGTCGTTTCTTACAGCACCAAAGTCTTCCTAGGGAGCTTCAGTATGCTTACTTGTGATCATCTCTCTATTTTTCTGAACACATGGAGGCTGTGTGTGGAGTGGTCAACAGGGAGGGTTCTAGAACCTGATTCCTGTGGCTCACCTACTGGCTCTGTACTGCCTGGTTATGAAAGTTAAACACCATGGGTCTCAGTTTCCTCATCTGTAGAGTTAGGATACAAGTAATGCAATGTCATTTAAACCTGTTTTTAGGTTTAAAAGACATCATTTATGCACAGCACATAGATGCATTCTCGACACATCCTAGGAGGTCAGTTAGTGTCTACCTGCCTGTTTCAAAGACCAGGGGAAAATTGTTCTCCTTTAAAAGACCAAACTTGACCATTACACCCTACAAAATCCCTACACTCTAGATTCTTCAAATTTTCACAGAAGTTATTTGGTATTTGTAAAACAACTTATGTTATCATCTAGCCATTCACTTTCTCTCTCTCTCTGTGATTTCTTTCTCTCTTTCTTTCTTTCCTTCTTTCTTTCTTTCTTTCTTTCTTTCTTTCTTTCTTTCTTTCTTTCCTTCCTTCCTTCCTTCCTTCCTTCCTTCCTTCCTTCCTTCCTTCCTTCCTTCTTTCTTTCTTTCTTTCTTTCTTTCTTTCTTTCTTTCCAGTTTTTGGCTGGGGTTAGGTTTGAACCCACCACCTCTAGTATATGGGGCCGGCACCCTACTCCTTTGAGCCACAGGCACC
>CAUYTI010063940.1:0-40259 GCA_963575145.1 Galago senegalensis | reverse complement strand
TGGTAAAAACATAACAAGGAAAAAAATTTTGTTTGCTATTAAAAAAAAAAAAAAGAAAATTAGCTGGGCCTTGTGGCAGGTGGCGGTAACCCCCACTACTTGGGAGGCTGTGGCAAGAGGATCACTTGAGGCCAAGGGTTTGAGGTTGCTGTGAGCTATAATGCCACGGCACTCTATCCAGGGCCACAGAGTGAGACTCTGTCTTAAAACAAAACAAAACAAAACAACCCCCTTCCCCCCTGCCAGCTAATACTGAGAGCTCCGTATGTCTGAAAATTTTATTACTTTCCTGAATTCTCACATCATTTCCGTAAAGTAAAGAAAAGAAAACACAGGCAAGTTAAAGAAATTACCAAGGTCACATGCTACAGAATTTAAACTTAGGCTAAACATAGCCTGTTATTTCTGATACATCCTGAACCATTTCTTAGCTGTGAGATTTTTGGAAATTTTACTCCTTTGAGGTTCAGATTTACCATCTTAGAATGGGAGCGAAACGAGGCTGTGTCTCCAGGTGTTTTCACGAAGATAAAGGGGACGGAGGTGTTCTGGGGTCAGCACAGTAGACGGCAGTAGGGGCCAGTGAATACTAGACGTTGCTTGCAGTAAGCACCAAACCCTGGATGGTTTCTTTTTTTTTTTTTTTTTTTTGCAGTTTTTGGCCAGGGTCAGGTTTGAACCCCCCACCTCTGGTATATGGGGCTGGCACCCTACTCCTTGAGCCACAGACGCCATCCCAACCCTGGATGGTTTCTTAAAATCACCAAAGGCTTTTCATAGATTTGTCTGTGCTCATCTCAGAGGCAAGTAGCTTAATATTTGCCATTTGAACAGAGATGTTTTAAAACAACCAGACACTTCAAATAGTTGAGTGGGCTGCAGCGTTTGGGCTGGGGGATTGGAAAATGCACTGGCTTTGACCGTGGATGTGAACCCTCCGAGCATTCCTGCCTTAGCACCTACCTCTGATTTCTGACCGCTCTTGTAAAGCTCAGGCAGCTGCATGAGGGTCTCTGCGGACACGTCTTTCTCCAAAACACCGTAAATGACAGGAGGCGCAGAGGTGAAAAGGAGGTTGAAGAAGATCAAGACCCAGTAGTCGGTCATGGAGGTTCCTGAAAACCCACAAAAGAACTGGTACCAGAAAAGGAGGTTCACGTAGGCCTGGGGACACAGAGAGGGACATCGGATCTTAGAAACAGTCTGCACACGACGACCACACTGTTTGCACTCTGCCACGTGGAGCTGTGCGACTTCAGCCTCTCTCTCAGCAGTTTCCTCATTTACACAACAGATGACTACGACTTACCTGGCAGCTTTATTTGGTAAACGGTTTATTAAATTTAAGGACACACACCTGTGCCCAGCAACCCCCCCCCATCTTGGTACTGTGTTGTTTACAGATCCTTCATTTAATCTTCATACCAATTTGGAAATTCTTGCCATCTGTTCCTATTTTACAGGTGATGAAACTGAGCACAATGGACTGTTTGTAGCCCCCTAAAATTGACATGTAGAAATCCTAGTGCCCAATGTGATAGTGTTAGAAGGTGCAGTCTTTAGGGGATGACTGGGTCATGACAGTGCAGCCCTCCTAGATGGGACTGGTGACCCCATAAAAGGGGCCCCAGAGAGGTTTCACTTTCTTTCAACCATGTGACAATGTAGTGATCATTCTGCAACCTGGAAGAGAGCCCTCGGCAGAAGCTTTTCTCCAGAATTGTAAGAAATAAACATCTGTAGTTTATTAAACATCTTTGGGACTTTGCTATAGACGCCTGAACGGACTAAGACACTGGGGCACAGAGAGGTTAAGGAACGTGCCTAAAGCCATCTAGCTAATAATTAGTAAGAGCCCGTGTTCAAATTCAGATATTTAATTCTAGATGAGATGGCACAGAGCAGGCACACTGGAGTTTTTATCCTCTTGCTTTCTGGGTTCACAATGACTTCTCAGTAGTGAAATGGGATGTGACATGCCAGCAGAGGGGCTGGCCACCCCAGCTTGCTTAAGACTGGTGGGTTTTGTGGGGCATGAGACTCTCAGTGCTGAAACCAGGATAGTTAGTGACTCCTGAGGGCGGGCACATGCATCCTACATGGTTTACACCAGTAGTTTGTCTCAGATAAGCTAAGCCCCCTATAGCAAAATCATGGAGCAGGGAAGACCTTGGGCTTAGGCAGGCGGGGTTTGGGGGACACTTCCTATTGACTGTTTGACTTTATGCCATTTACTTAACCTCTCTGCATTCCGGCTTCCTCTTCTGTAAAATGAGCATTGTACTACCTTAGGCTTAGGATGAAGATCAAGTTCAAAAGCACTCATGACCTGCAAAGTGTCTTATAAAGATATCATTGGCATCAAAGATACATTAGAACACCACGAGAGAAGGGCCACAGTCCTCAGAATAGAGCATCTCAGTCCAGCGTCCATAGACAGGCCTGGTGCCCAGTGCCTGCAAACGCATCCCTTTGGAGTCCACCTGGTTTGGGCACTATTCTGAGAATGAAGCCATGGGCTTCATCACAAATGCTGTCCAACATCCAACGACCGCAGCTTCAGGAAGATGAGCTGCTCTCCTGCTCAGTCCTGGCCCTTTTCTCCATAGTTTATAAAACATTCTTTCTTTTTTTTTAGCTAGGTAAATATGAGGCAAAAATTAAGTCTGGGGGATAGTGACATAAATGGCCATCCAGGGATCACAGAGCAGAAAGAATACAGGGCCTGGCTTCCTGGTGTATACTCGCCATAAACTAACGCGTCCCCTCTCTTCAAGAGCGTGGATGTGTAGTATATTGTCCGAACATTAGCGTTTACCCTCGAGTTTAATCTGGAGTTACAGCAAGACAGGGAGGGGACTGAGTTTCATCATAACAGGGGAGGAGATGCAAAGTTGTTTTTAAAAAAATCTGTTTAGTTTTTTAAAAATCTGCAGAGGAGTCCTCTTTGAGTCAACGACCACTAAGTCCAGGAATTTTAAATTATAAACCACGGCTCTTCCCAGAATTATATACTATGGCAGATATGTGTTTCAAACATTTTCTTAAAGTATCTGAGTTTTACCAAACTTTGACTAACTGTGCTTTTCTAATGAATAATATGCTGAGAGTTTCCCGAAAAGTTCATTGTGATACAGGAAAAAAAAAATGCTTTACTGAACAGATCTACTCACATACAGAGAGATCGAAATTATATATGTGGTGGCTTGGCACCCGTAGCATAGTGGTTATGGTGCTGGTTACGGTGCCAGCCATATGCACCCAGCCTGGTGGGTTTGAGCCCGGCCCAGGCCGGCTAAACAACAGTGACAACTGCAGCAAGAAAATAGCTGGGTGTTGTGGCCGGTGCCTGTAGTCCTGGCTACTTGGGAGGCTAAGGCAAGAGAATTGCTTAAGCCCAAGAGTTGGAGATTGCTGTGAGCTGTGATGTCACAGCACTCTATTGAGGGTGACATAATGAGACTCTGTCTGAAAAAATAAATAAATAAATAATACATTTGGGATATCCTAAAAATGACTCATTTAAGTTTTTTTCCCCCTAAAGTTAGTATTCTAATTGAGTGATATAAACTTATGTGTACTATAGACATACTACATCTG
Organism: Galago senegalensis; assembly: GCA_963575145.1. Taxonomy (NCBI): domain Eukaryota; kingdom Metazoa; phylum Chordata; class Mammalia; order Primates; family Galagidae; genus Galago; species Galago senegalensis. Next base: position 36,659 of record CAUYTI010063940.1, on the reverse strand, counting down.
GGCCTCAAAAACTAAAAATGAATTGGCCTAAAAATCATATCTTTATAATTACTACAGTTAGAAGAGACATAAATGAATAAGATTTTATAAAAAGGAAAACTGAAATTTAAATGATATGGTTAAGATTAGAAACCAGGAACTCTAATCAAAGTCCCTCCTGTTAGGAATTGTATAATTAAAACAAAGTTCCTTTGCCATCAAGCCCAAATACACTTTATAGTCTGGCTAGAGAATTCTTGCACCTCTGGGTACCAGCCAGCTATGGGATAAGACATTTTACTGAGTTTTCATCTCTATCTGTATCTTCAATATACCACAGAAAATATTAATTTGGGGAAAGCAGATACTTTGCGGTGTAACCAGTAAAATGGCAGCAAACCTTTTCCTTCTTTACTGACAGCATTAAACATTTCATAATTGTGCTTGTCACAGTCTTTGTATGGAAGGTCAAAACTGGATTTTAAGTGAACCAGACAGGACTTAATTTAATTCAAATGCACAGGGGATAGAAAATGCCAGCAGATGGACAAGCCTAGCAATTTGCTGTCAGCGGCTGAAACACAGTACATTCCCAGATGATTTCTGATAAGACAAGAGGACTCTGGCTGGTCACAGAACATTGATTAGTGAGCTCAGCATAGGACACATGCAACCAGGATTGGAAGTTATGAAAGGGGAGGGGCAAATTCTCGGGAGTTACATACCACATTCTTATAGAAAAAATAGAGAATCATGTTGGAAAGTCGCGTGTAACACCAGTGCCCGTGGACAAGAAGGAGCTTGCTGAGATGTCTGAACTGAGAAATGGCAAAGTCACTGGCCATCACCGCCTGCAGAGGCAATGGGGAGAGCTGTCATCTGGAGCAATCAAACACGGAGGGCTGACACAGCATGGGCAGCCTGACCATCGTGACACTCACACTGGTTACATCTGTTGGTTAAACCTTAGATGAAGATCAAAAGAGAAAGAAAACACGTACACCCAGAAACACTCACAGAGCAACAGGAAAACTGTGACTCCAGGGCCCAACAGGCTATCTGGAATTACTACTTGGCCTTCCAGTGTGACCCCATAAAACAAGATTCCTCTCCAGTTGCTAGTTACAATGCAACTTCAGCAAATGAATTTTACCTATTAAGCAGCTCCTTTAGCAAGAACTGTCTTCTGCATTCCAACACGCACTCACTTCTTCTCGACGAAGAGAATATTAAAAATGATGCCGTCACGACATCATAGGGCTTTGTAGACGTGTTAGGCAGAGAGGGGTCCGAATCCCTCAGCTTTCCTAGAAATGCTGTAATTTACAGTTCTTGGGAAACCGTAAGCCTCCTACTCCCCCTTCCTCTGACAGTGTTTGCTCCATAGATGAAAAAGTCTTGTGGGTTATGAGAAGCTTGCTCTGAATTTTGTGCCTAAAATACTATTCAACACACACACAGACACACACCCCCAACAATGTCTGCTCCGCCTTCATGGTCACCCTCTCACCCCTTCCTTTCCCTTGGCTTCTCACTCCTCTCACCTCAAGCTCTTAAGGTTTTTTATTCAAATCCTCGCTAGCTTTCTTCAGTGTCAGAATTTACACGACTCTTGCAAAGCTAAAAAATGTATTCCTATGATCTAGATAAACCCCATTTTTTAAACTGTACCAGTAACCACAGAGAAAAAATTACCCAGGAAAATGTTCTAGGCTCATGAGAAAAGAACGAATGAGTCAGTGGACAGCTTGCTGTCTCCAGCCCGGCAGGCTCACTCTTTCACCAGGGAGAAGCGCCCACTTACCTGCATGCCTTCTTGACCCGAGACCCCTATCCCGATGTCTGCCACTTGTATCATGCTAACATCATTGGCACCGTCACCTTCATGAGGCAGAAGAAAAGGGGAGAAACATACGAGGAGTAAAGAAAAGATGTCAATTTTGCAAATCAATAGTGGCAACTCGAGTGAACAAATCAATCCTTCAGAGTTTACCTATTTCTCCAGTTACTGGGAAGCTAGTCAAGCAGAAATTAAATGTGGCATCCCAGGGCCAGCAGGAAGAAACGATCACTGCTAAGCTCCGTCATGCTACGGGACATGGTCTGATCTCTCCTTTCCCACACCGCCCATGTTACCTTCGGTTCTCCAGATCCACCTGCTCCTTCCACCCCGTGCTGTGGCGTTTCCCACTCCCCTGACCCTGGCCTTATCTCCCCACCCCTTTCCTAGATTTCAGTTGCTGTCGCTGTCAGCTCAGATGCATTTCCTCTGGGAAATCCTTCCCATACTCCCTTAGAGCAGGTGTCCCTGCCTTAGGCTCCAGCACCCCCGTATATCTCTGTCATACCTACTACCCAGCATTACCATTGCATATAGATTCACTGGTCTCCCCCAGCACAGAAAGCTTCTCAGCAGGTGTTACTTTCCTGCTGGTAACGAACACGGGTTATTCCCAACTGCTTGCTACATTCACCAGGTTTTCAATGATAGTATCAGGGTTTTCCTTGGGAACTCTTGGTCCCCGTGGTTTCTTGGGTGAACACAAATCCCCATATTCATGAGCAAGAACTGACCCAGGTCTGTATCTTCAGTGTCTTCTGCTCCCTGGTCTCAGTGACCAGCTCACAGACCGGCCCATGACTCGCTTCATTAGTATAAAGTCCGGGGGTTCTAGCTTCAGGAACACGGAGACCCAGAGGCTTAAAGAATTCATTCATTTGTATTTCATTCATCAGAGTTAATTAACAAAATTCCACCCTGATCCTGACACTTCCCAGCAGTAATCTGAAAAGAGGTGCGATCTTTTCCCTCCCCAGGTTGTTAATAGGCTGGGATGTAAACCCTGGAGTTTTCATGGTTTCTTATGAATGGACAAGTTACTTGAGCCTGGAAAGAATCCAGAGGAAAATAGAGATGGAAAGAGGCAGTTTCGATGGCTCAGTTCTCAGCTAAGCAGACGAGTGTTTCAGTTTTTATGGAAACTCATGTTTTGCTATCAAGGCTTTGACATCCACAAGACTGAGGACTCCCAGGTTTTTATCTCTAGCCGGTCTCATTGCTAAATTTCAGACTTTTATTCTAGCTGCCAACTTGACATCACTGCTTAGACATCTAGTGGCCTTTCAAACTCAACAAGCGTTAAGACCCAACCCCTGACTTCCCCTGCCTCCCTCTCAGTGAATGGCATTTCCACTCTTTTTGTTCTTAGACAAGACTTTGGCATCCCCTTGGACAATTCTTCCTCTCCCATAAGATATCCAAGACATCGACAAGTGTTACTGGCTCTTTCTTTGAACCACGCCCATTAACGGACCACATCCCATCGGGACCAGGCCACCATCGTCTCTGGCTCAGTTGTATCCACACCATCCGGACGGATCTCTTTGCTTAAGTCTTTCAGCCCAGCAGTTACTTTTCCAAAGCAGCCAATGTGATCCTTCTAAGCTGAAGGCAGATCCTGTCCCATGTCTGGTCAAAATCTTCCAATGGCTCCTAATCTTTTCAGATGGAAGCCAAAATTTCATAATGGTCTCCAAGATGAATGCGGTCAGGGCACTGTCACCTCTTTGCCCTTTAGTAACCTGCAGAAACCTCCTTCCTTTGCTCCATCCACTTTGGCCTCTGACATACCAAGCCCAGTTCACCAGGGTCTTTACTTGTGCTGCCCTCTCTGCCAGGAATGGTCACCCTCAAACCTTCCATGACACCCTTATCAATTCCCTGCTCATAGACAACGTACTGTGAGACCTTCTCTGAAAAGCACATTTAAATTAGCAATCCCCTCCCTGCTCCCCAACCCTCTACCTCCCCTCACCCTGCATGGCTTTATTTTTTCAATAGCACTTTTCACTATCTGATATTGTACATATTTATCCTTCAGGGGAAATACTTTAGGTTTGTTTCACTGTATGGCCTCCAACTAGATATGAGCTCCTTAAGAAAAGGCATTATGTCAATTTTATACACTGTTATGTCTCCCTGGCCAAGAAAAATGCCTGGTACAAAGAGGGCACTTGACATATGCTTGCTGAGTGGATAAATACGTGATTAGTTCATGTCCTTGAATTTACCTGTTGAAAAGGTAGAACTTGCACATTCTCCAGTCTATGGTTCAGTTTATTACTCTACTTAGGAGTCTGACCTATACCCCGGGGAGTTCTGACCACGGTATTGTTTTCCTTGCCCCATTCCTAACACCTAGTTCACAGCAGTTGGTTGAACAGGTGATGGAGAAGAGGGGGTGAACATGGTGGAGAGAAAGGGGTGCAGAAAATGAGAGGGAACGTGGGAGAGGAAGAAGACAGACAGAAGGCTCAGCCTCCGGTGGGTATGACAGGGAGAAGGGGCGGCCTCGCTCTCGTCCTCACTCACCAATGGCCAGGGTCATCACCCGGAGATGGCTGCGTACCAACTTCACCACCTCACTTTTCTGCAAGGGTGTGGCTCGGCAGCAGACCACAGCTTGACACCAAGACGTCAGTTCCAGGAACTGTCTTTGTAGATTTTCTTGCAAGGCAAACTCCAGGGTCTTCCCAGTGATAATGAGTCCAGCCCGAATCTCTGAGTCCTGGGGAACAGGCGGCTGAAGCAAGTCCACCCTCAGCGACGCTTGCCCTGGACCCCCTTGGTTTTTCTTCTGAAGTTCTTTCAAAATGGTGCTCATCAGCATCTCACAAGCATCCTTGGAACAGAGATGCAAAGACAGTTAGCCTGGGAGCTGCCTCAGTGGTCAGAGGCAGCTGGGTTTTCCATTTGTCATTCTTTAGCAATTGCTGCATCAAGGCAACCACAAGTGATGAGTAATTAGCTTCTCTCAGAGACTTTACAGCTCTTTCAGGAGAGTTCTGGGCATGGGAGGGGATGAGCTACAAGGACGGGGGAACAGCTCTTAAAAAGAAACAGCTGCAGAATTTCCTCATCTCTTTAATTTGCCTTGTCAAATAGTGAATCCCAAGTGTCCTTGGCCTCCTTCTGCCATGTGTTAGCTGTTTGAACTTAGGCAAATTATGTAACTTTTCTCATTTAAAAAATGTTTTTGAGAGGACTAAGTGAAATAATACCAGAAAACTCCTAGCCTAAGGCATGACTCCTGGAAGACATTTAAATAGTAATTATTGTTTTTATCTTCTTCTTCTTCTTCTTTTTTTTTTTTTTTGCAGTTTTTGGCTGGGGCTGAGTTTGAACCTGCACCTCTGGTCTATGGGGCCGGCGCCCTACTCCTTTGAGCCACAGGCACTGCCCTTGTTTTTATCTTCTTTTTGATTCAACACATTCATTCACTCACTATTATTAAGAATAATATGCTAGAAAACATCCTGGCAGCCAAGGATATGTCAATAAACACGGACATGCCTCCTTCCTGGAGCCTGCACTCTGGTCAAGGGTAGTTTTGGTGGTGCTTCTCTCATCAGGCTTGCAAACACCAGTTAGCAAGTTCTTTAAAGGCAGGTGATACTTTTACTTTGCTTTTGAAGCCTTCATAATACTTAAAAGAGGGTCACATTGGGTACTCAGTAAACCTCATGGAATGAATTCTACTCAAGAAAGACTAACCGTGAGCTTATCCAGAAATTATTGTGTCAAATGACCACTAAGGACAGAGCCCAAATCCAGGAACAGTGAATTTAAGTTCTTTTGTTTGTTTGTTTTTTTCTTGAGACAGAGTCTCACTGTTGCCCTGGATGGAGGGCCTTGGTGTCATCATTAGCTCACAGCAGTCTCAAACTCATGGGCTCAAGAGTTTAGGTTTATACATTAACCCTGAGATAGTTTATTCATGAAAGAGCCCCTCCCACAGAGCCTATTTGCTCTTATTTTAAAGGCTGTTTTATCAAGCATTTCTCAACCTACAACAAAATAAGAGGGGTCAGGAAGGATAGACACGGATATATGTAGTATAAGCACAAAATAGCACAGATCTAACCACAGGAACTATGAACAAGACACTCAACTTCAAGGTGGAAACATCTAACTACACTTATCTCAGAAACTAACTGGATCTAGGCATCTCCAAAGCCCCCAAGGAAAAGTACACCCAATACGCTCATCACAGACTTAATGTATAACAGTAAAAATTGTTTTTAAAAACCTTCTGGACTTTGGTTAAATGAAAATGGCCCACTTAGAAAGTAACATCCAAGGGTGGTGCCTGTGGCTCAAGGAGTAAGGTGTTGGCCCCATATACTGAAAGTGGTAGGTTCAAACCCGGCCCCGACCAAAAGCTGCAACAACAACAAAATAAAGTAACATCCATTTCAGCCATTGAAAATCAAGATGTCTATTAACACGAGATGTTGTTGAAAATATCTGTAATTGAAAGAAACATAGCTACAACACTATTATAACACAAAAACATGCAGTTTCTGTTTTTGTAGTTTTCTGTAGTACACAGAATACAAGCTGTGTGAATGTTTTCCAAACTGTGATTGTAAATTGTGGTTTTGTGATTACAAATTGATTATAAAGCTTTATATACTCATTTGTGTGTTTAATTTTTACAAATTAACTATTTTTATTATAAAAATATATAGTAGTAAACACGTGACACATCTTCATCATTCACAGATCTGACATTTGGGAACACACCTGCTTGCTAAAATTTACCTGTAATCCTGCCATCAGCACCCACACTGCCTTTGTGGCCTCGTGCTGACATGCACATGACATTTGAGTCATGCAAGGTGCATGTTCTTGAGCTGAAGCTCAATTAGCTGATGTGGGGCCTTCTTGTGCCACACATCGCAGACTGGATGTAGCCCTTCCCAGGGTCTATTGGGTGCTTTTTTTTTTTTTTTGGCATCTTTCTATTTTTTGTTAGTGATCTTGCTGTTTAAAATGTCTCCCATAGTGCCATGGTGCTGTGTAGTTCTCCTGAGCACAAAATGCTGTGATGTTCCTTACAAAGAAGTTACCTGTGTTCCATAAACTTTGTTCAGGCAAAGTTACGGTGCTGTTTGTCACGCATTTGATGCTAACGAGCCAGCGATATACATTAAACAAAAAGCCCTTAAACGGAACAAAGTTAAGCATCGGTAAGTCAAACCCGGGGTCATAGGAAGGTAACTTTTTATCTTCCCTAGAAGCAATGTCAGCATCCAATAATTCAGGGTTTGAGGCAATTCCATGAAATATAACTACATGACTGAGAATTGACTCTGTGTGTAAATGCATATATATAACATATAATATGCCATATCATACAGAGAGTATATGGAAATAAAAGTCAGAAAATTTAAAGTTTCTTCCCTGTTTAGTGAGTAATCAGCTGTGGACACTTAGAGAAATTGCAACTTTTTGGAATCTAAAGCCATAAATGAGAATAATTTGTTATGTATATGTCTTATGATTATCAAATAGGATCACATATGAAAAGCCTTTTATAGATCTTGATAGACATTAGAGAGATAAAAAGTTACTAATCGCAGAAGAAAAATTCAAATGAAATTACAAAAATAGAGCTTAAAAATTAAATGATGAATCCTGTAAGGCTTTTGCATATTCCAATGTAGTAAATAATCTAGGATATGATTGTATTAAAACAAAGAAAACAATTTAATGAGTGTGGAAACCATGTAAGGGTTCTAAGTGGCTATATTATTAACCCATTTTGCAAATTTAGTAGCAAAATTAATGGAAATTTTGTAAACGACACAACAGAAATGACCCCCAACACTTTGCTCGCTGCCAGTCGGCCCATGTGAAATCTTATCGGAGCAAGTCTTTCAGGATATGACTAATTGGGCTCCCTGGTCTCTAAGTCCCTTTAAACTCTTAGTGACTCTGAAGGGGTTGGAGATGGATGTGGGAAAAGGGGAAAGGATTTAAATGCCAGGGACCCAGTGTCTCCTATGTCTCCTATGCCTGGCATTTTACTTTCAAGATACGCATCATCAGAAAACTAAGTTATATTCAGTGCGTTCTATTTGGTTATCAGGAAAATTCACACATGTGGAATACCTACTGATAGCAAAAAAATTTATGCAGCAACGTGAATGGAACTGGAGGTCATTGTGTCAAGTGAAGTAACCTAAGCATAGAAAGGCAAATCTCACATGTTCTCACTCACGTGGGAGCTAAAGATGAGAAAAAACTGATCTCATGGACAGAGAGTAGAATGATGGTTACCAGATGCCGGGAAGGGGAGTGGGGTGGAGGCCCAAAGTGGGATGGTTAATGTGCATAAAAATATAGTCAGTGAGATAGAATGAACAATATTTGACAGCAAAACAAAGTGACTGTAATCAACAATAAATTAGAGTACACCTTAAAAAACCTAAAAGAGTGGAACCGGAATGTTCCTAACACAAAGAAATGATAAATGCCTGAGGTGCTGGGTACCCCCAATTACCTTAATTTGATTAATACACATTGTATGCCTGTATCAAAACACCGCACGTACAAGATATGCAACTACTATGTACCCATAATAATTAAAAATAGAAAAACATTATCTACAGTAGATAGCAAACACTCTTGCATTGGTCATTTTCAATGCCTTTAAACATAAGTCATGTATTTATGAATAAATTTCAGAATCCTAATGATTTTACTGTTCACAAAAATCTCTAAATCAAAAATCAAATACCACAAACGGGTTACTTTTCTTCCCCGATGCTCACCAGTTAAATAATTCCTATATTCTCATTTAATGCCCACAACAACCCTATGAAATAGGCATGTTCTCACATTACCAGTCAGGAGAAAGCGCTCTGGGAGGGTAAGTGATCACCAGGCCACGTGTTGGTCAGTATCAGGCCTAGCATTTGATGGCTGGTCTTTCCAGGCACATAGGTCACATCTTTTGTTTTGTTACGTTTTGTTTTATTTCAGAATAATATGAGGGTACAAACCATCAATTTATATAGTTTATACATGTAAGGTTAAAGTCCGAATTGCAGCAGTGCCCTCACCCCAGACAATATATTCACGCACGGTCCTGAAGAGCAGGAACCTTGTGAGCCCCTTTCCCCTGCTTGTATTTGTTTGAGTTTTTCTCTCATGTGGGTCTGTAGCTATTAGTGTACTAGTTTCAACTTAGTATTGAGTATATGTGATGCTTGTTTTTCCAACCTTGGGATACTTTAATTAGGAGAATGTTCTCTAATCCATCTAGGCCAGGCACAGTGGCTCACACCTGCAGTCCTAGCACTCTGGGAGGCCGAGGCAGGTAAATTCTCTGAATTCAGGAGTTCAAGACCAGCCTAAGCAAAGTGAGAACCCCGTCAATGTCTACTAAAAATAGAAAAAACTACTGGCTAGGTGCCTGTGGCTTAAGCAGCTAACACGCCAGCCACATACAACTGAGCTGGTGGGTTTGAATCCAGCCCGGACCCGCCAAACAACAATGATGGCTGCAACCAAAAAATAGCTGGGCGTTGTGGTGGGTGCCTGTGGTCCCAGCTACTTGGGAGGCAGAGGCAAGAGACTCACTTGAGCCCAGGAGTTGGAGGTTGCTGTGAGCTGTGATGCCACACACTCTACCCAGGGGGACAGCTTGAGGCTCTGTCTCAAAAAAAAAAAAAAAAAAAAAGAGAAAAAACTACCCAATGTTGTAGTGGGTTCCTATAGTCCCAGCTTCTTGGGAGGCTGAGCCAAGAGGATCATTTGAGCATAAGAGTTTGAGGTTGCTGTCAGCCATGAGACCATGGCACTCTACCCAGGATGATTGAAATTCTTTCTCAAAACAAACAAACAAAATAAAAAACAACAACAAAAACATCTGTCTAGGCTGGTACAAAGGATGCCAAATCTCCATCTTTTTATGGCTGAGTATCAGCCCACAGTTTATCAATCCATTCACGTGTTCCCGGCCACTTGAGTTGTTTCCACATCTTTGTGATTGTGAACTGAGCTGCTATGAACATTTGAGTGCAAATGTCTTCATGGTAAAATGTCTTTTTAAAATTTGGGTAATTTGGGCAAATGCCTAGTAGTGGGATTTCAGGGTCAAATGGTAGGCCTACTTTTAATGTCCTGAAACATCTTCATACGTCTTTCCTACTGGCTGTCCTAGTTGCAGGCCCACCTGCAGGCCACGTGGGCTTCCTTCTCTCCGCATGCATGTGAGTAACTGTTCCTTTGTTGGGGACCTTGTGATGTGGCAGGCCACATCCTTTTAGTGACTAAAATGTAATTTCCTTATGCTTCTTCTGGTATTAGGAGCTGGCTGTATTTATGGTTATGGGTCACAGGGCTTTTGTAAAGGAGAACTCACTTTCTATTGAATAAGGAAAAATCTCTTTCCTCAAATGTTCCGCCTCATTGGGTACTAACCATAAAAACACACTACCCAATCCTGGCAGCCGTGATGAGGGCTTGTGATGTAATCTTGCAGTAAAGCTCCAGAAGATCTGGGGGAGGCAAACTGCTGGGATGGTTACCAATGATTACGTGTGACTGCCACCCAGAGAGGGAGGGAGGTGGCATCACTGTATTAGGCATTTTCTGAGAAAAAGAAAATGCTTATTTAGCTCATTAGAATGTTGCTGTTAGAGCTTAGTGGGAGGCAAAATTAAAAAAAAATCATCTAGGTCTATGTTTCTTAAATTCCTTCTTCTTTAAAAAATAATATCCCCCACACATGGCCCCCCAATATTCAAATTTTTGGTATTTTCAGGAGCACTGTGTAAGAATTACCACTAGGGGGCATGGTTAGCCCAAGTGCCTATTTTTAAAACTATCATGAAACAAAAAGTATTCATTTATTCACCTGGTTTCACTAGAAATGATAACTTCTTTTCATCTTGTGGAACAAGGGAAAGTGGATTCCTGTCTTAGGGCTTAATATATTTTCTCATTTGGGGCTAAATCTTGTCAAATCCTTGGTAATCCAATGTGGAGATTTTTTACAAAAGCAAATAAACAGATACAAAGGAAACTTTTCTTCTAATGCCTTTACTGAGCCGTGATTCCTCTGAATCAGGATAGTTTTACACCAAGCCTTTAGAAGGACTGTGGCACCTTCCCAAACACAAGACAGGTTGCTGGACAGAATAAATTAAGAAGCTAGTAGTTATTTTTCTCTCCTTATATACCAAATTCCAAATGCTCCACCAAAACTGAAAAAACGGAAAGACCAGTTTAATCTCAGGACACATACTTTACTCTGGGTGTTGAGGATAAAGAGCTTGTCATCTGGCTCTAGCAGTTTGCACGCATAAGCTATGTTGATCGCTGTCTCCTGCTTGTCCCCTGTCAGCATCCAGACCTTGATCCCGGCTTTGTGGAGGGCTTCTATAGATTCAGGGACTCCTTCCTGCAGGCGGTCTTCAATGCCAGTAGCACCTAAAAATAACCAAAGTGCACCAGTGTAAGAAACCAAAACCAGCTGAGGATCACCTAGTCAACAGCTGAGTCTTATCTGATAGCCAGCTTGTCCTGGAACTATACAAGTTCATGTACAAGTTTGCTTCAGGAGTTTTCAGGTACTCCAAGGAGGTGTGAAGACTGAGACCCAAATCACATAATGTAATATTTTGGGAAGGAAGCCCCAAGGGGTCAATGAGTTTATCAAACTTATTTGCTCTCCCTGTGCCCAACTTTCTTATCTGTAAAGTGAAGGGGTTGGATTTATTAATCATTCTCTGCAATTGTATAACTCCAAGGTACTCCCCAAAGTAAGGGCAAGATTTTTTTTTTTGAGACGGAGCCTCAAGCTGTCCCCCTGGGTAGAGTGCCATGGCATCATGCTAACAGCAACCTCCAACTCCTGGGCTCAAGCGAGTCTCCTGCCTCAGCCTCACAAGTAGCTGGGACTACAGGCACCCGCCACAACGCCTGGCCATTTTTTGGTTGCAGCCATCATTGTTGTTTGGCAGGCCTGGGCTGGGGATTTGAACCCGCCACCTTAGGTGTATGTGGCTGGCGCCTTAGCCGCTTTAGCCATAGGCGCCGAACTGTAAGGGCAAGATTTTAAAGAATACTCTTGCCAATAAATTGTAATATCTACCCGCAATGCACCTTCATATTATTAGTTCACAATTCGCTTTTCTAAAACAATGGGGCCAAATATGTGTTTGAATTCAAACATTTTTCAGATTTTAAAAAGGTAATATAACGTACGTGCCATATTTTGTAATACTTGGCAATCTAACATTTCAATATTTCTGTAGAAAAAAACTTACAAATGCTTACACTAGTGAGGGTGATAAAAACTATAAATAGTCTCACATGAAATCAGACCTTATTTTGCTGCCAGAGGAGTTTTGGCATTAAATCCACAGAGAGTTTTGGTTTTGGATTTGCAGATGAGGAAATGCACTCTTAAAGAGAAATTACTTGGGAACAGGCATCATCACTCTACTTGTAGATGCTCGATCAATATTTTTCTCCTTAACAGAGGAGAGGAGCTCAGAGGATGGCCTCTTGGTATGTTAATGTTTCTATTATCATTGATCTATAGACCCTAAGGCCCCAGTTCTCAACCTGTGGGTTGCAACCCCTTTCAACAATGCAAATACAGTGTGGCATTAGGAAGGCTGAGAACCACTGCCCTAAGGCAATGGTCCCAAACTTAAATGCCCTTACCATCAGTTAAAGGATAACTTTTAAAAATTCCAGGGCCCAGGCCACGGACTGGACCAATTAAATCACAATCTCTGCAGAGAGGACACAGGCAGCAGTATTTTTTAATCTTTCTAGATAAGTCTAAGATGTAGCTCAATTTGGGATAAGAGGTGTCAGTGATACAATTTTAGATGAAATCAGGCCAGAAAGAAAAATAAATTCCATTAGTCTAGTTGCAGGTGTGGGATAAAGAACATAGACCCTGAAACCAGGCAGAGTTTCATATCTGGTTAGTTAGTAACTAACTCTGTCTGCTACTGGCTTGTGACCTGAAAAGTCACTGAACTGTTCTGTGCCCCAAGTTTTCTTTAAATAAGATGGAGATGTGCTGTAAGGATTAAAAAAGATAACATATTAAGTTCCTTATCCAATGCCTGGACATTTCAGCTTTCTTCTCCTGAACCAGGGTATTTATTTTGCTTTACAGTCTGTGCTCAGTGTTATATTCTATGCCAAGGCTGACTACCGCAAATGAAGCCCGTTCACTGGAGTGGAAGGTGGGTTAGGATCAGACTGGCCGAGATAGGCAGAAACACATATTTTACATCAAAGTTAAAAAAAAAAAAAGGCACTGGTGACTATCTTATTTAGGCATTCAGGGTTTTTCAAAACCCTTCTTTCGGGCAACACAACATAAGGTACCTACCAAGTAATGTGAGTTTGTTTTCCAACCTCATGGCAGATTCAAGTAGTAATTCTTCCCTGTTTTCAATGCTGGTTTCAGCTAAAAAGTGATCCCTCAGCCATTCTGCATACTCAGTGTCACTCATGACCTGTGGAAAGAAGAGCAAGGCATGACGCAGGTCGTGGAGTCTTGCAGGATCTTTCCAGGACTGACTCCGGCAGAATATCAAACCCTCAGTCTGTTTTGGCTGCTCCTCCCTCTGGGCACAGTGGTGCCAAGTCTGCATCCTCACACTAGCTGGACACTGGCTTCCCAAACTCTACGTTCAGACTAGCAACACTGATGACCGATGGCTGCTGTGGACATTGTGGGCAGCATACATGGCTAAAGTGCGTTAATCTCTTTAATTACACCAGAAAATATGCAGTTGGGAGAGGTCTCCAACAGTCATTAAATCAAGGGTGACTCTAACGGTGTCACTGAGAAAGCAGTATGGGGGATTTGAGGGCGTCTGTAGCCAGCAGCACCTGTGGTATCTTCTGCTGATTACTTTATGCAGTTAAAGACTTAAAAAAAGTGGCTGTGTGAATGAAGCAAGAAAGTTTTATTCTAAACAAAAATTAAGCAGAATTCCTGGAGAAGCAACAAATGATATATTTTCCTTTGTCTTTGGGTGTCATTGGGGGGAATCAACGTTCCAGTTCTCACAAAGCCTGTGGACCTGAGCAAACAGTGAGGCAATTTCTCTCTATTCCATTCATTCTTCCCCACGGGTAATGTGATTTGGGAGAATCCGACCTCTCTCAGTTGTATTTTTCTCAGAGGTTCATTCAGTTGAAAAGACAGAAAGCTGGTTTGACTGTGAACTCTCCATTCTTCCTACAACTGTGTGCAGGGCGGACTTTTGATGCTTTGTGTACCCAGTTTCCTGAGTTCCTTGGGGTTCACAGCAGGTCCCACTTCCCCAACCGCAGCTCCCAGGAACTAGAATTTAAGTAAGAGATAAGAGGTTCTGGCAATAACATCCCTCAAATCATTTCCTGGAGCACTGTCTTTTTTTCTTATTACTTAAATTTTGTATTTCTCAAGTACCTGCTATGTACCAAAATTATTCTCAGTAATTTTGTCCCTGTGATAACGAGTAGTAAATTTATAGATAACGGCTTATGGGCAGGTAAGAAAAAAAGAATCTCTAGGGGGAAAATTAAGGGTGGTCTCTGGCCTCGTTCTTTCCAAAGCACATTTATAGTCCCCAGGGAAAGAAAGGGAGACCCTGAGATTTTTTTGCTTCCAAACAACTGGTCACATACAAAGTCACTCGCAGATATATTGAGACAGAGAGAACTTGTCTATTCTTTAGAATAGAACTTGTAGGGACCACTTTGGAAACCACTTTGAGGACAAATTTCAACCCACCAATCTGGAATAGAGAAGCTCTGAAAAGACCCAGTGCCCAGGGACTTTCCCAGTGCCTGAACCAGGGTTTGGCACCTGCTGGTTCTGGGTAAATGGTGGTTAAACGAGAGAAAGAGCAGAAGGGACGGAGCAGCCGCGCCTCACCTTCCTGGCTATGCACAGCGTGCGCAGGCCGCGGGTGGCGTAGTCATCCAGGTGTTTCTGGGTTCGCTCCCTTATTATAATCTGTTGTTTCTCCAGACTGGCTTCATCTGAAACAACGAACAAGGCACTGAGGTTCCTACCAGTCTGCCCCATTACAGACATTGTTAGAAACAGCGATAGTTTAATCCACAACAGACCAAGGTTTTGAATCCCTATTGGGTATTATAAAGGGACCGTGCAGGATAAATCTTTCCCTGTTACTTTCTCCTTGGGCAGAGGAAAGTACCAAAAACTTATTTTAAAATGCAGTTCCCACACCATCGATAACAACAGTAACTCCAACAATGCTGGCAGGCATTTGTTGAGCAATTACTGTTTGGTAGGCACTTGGCCAAAGCCTCTGTATACATTTTATACCGGAGGCCACTAAACCTCTCAGGAGCCCCCCAAGGGATATACTTTAATCACAAACCAAAGGTGGGGGGTGTCAGGAAGATGGGAAAACAAACTTTCCCTGATCCCCCAATGATATGGGACTCTAAGACCCATTTAATTCAATACTGAGGCCCAGAATAGTTAGGTAACTTTATTAAAACAGAGGTAAGATGGGGTTCAGATTTAAACCAGATCTGGGTGGCCCCGAAACTTATTTGCTTTCTCACCAAATGCTAGGCAGCTTCCGCGTACTTCCCCCAATGCTCTTGATCCTCAAACGTTCCTTCTTTTTTTTTTTTTTTTTTTTTTTTTGCCGTTTTTGGCCGGGGCTGGGTTTGAACCTGCCACCTCCGGCTTATGGGGCCAGCGCCCTACTCTGAGCCACAGGCGCCGCTTACTTCTTTACTTTTGAAAAGCCACCTAGAGTGGCCCGTTAACCTCCGAGTCCTTCACCTCACTACCCCGGTACGAACTCACCTGGGGAAGCTGCTGAGAGCAGCTCCATGATCACAGAGTCGGCGCCCTTTGTATACACCACAACTTGGTTGGAAAGGGGGTGCCGGACCACAACGGACATTCTTTTCCTGACTGAGTCGAAGGGCAGGACGTGTAGCAGTTGAAATGTTAAAGGTCCCAAAGCCGCAAAGTCCACGGTGACCTGGTCCGGAGCCCGCGCCTGTAAGGTGCAGCGGTAGGCCCTGGCTGCGTACACCAGGGCCGCTTCATCGGGGCTCTCGGCCTCGTAGCACAGGTCGGAGGCCAGTGCCCGTCCCGCGGGCGCTTCCACCCTGCCATTGGCGAGGCCGGCCTCGCTGTCTGCTTTCTGGGTTTCCGGGCAGCAGGCTGAGCTGCTGGCGCCCTGGGCGCTCTCACTCAGCCCGGACTCCTCTTCCCCCACCGGGGAAGTCAGCTTCAGTCGACTAAGAAGAGGAAGTCTGCTCACCAAGGCAGAAGACAGCTCTTTCCCGCTGGCCAGCGATGGTGAACTTGACCTTCGGACGGATAATCTCTGGAAGAGGTTTTTAATCTCTTCCAAAGACCTAATGGGCATTCCACTCAGTGACGAGCATCTGCTCTAAGAAAAACAATTTAAGGTCTCGATAGTACAGTCAAAGGCAGTTTATAACAATGTCAAGGGCAACCTGGGAATAAATTAGGTGTGAGCAGAGTTATCACTCTCTTACACAGCTAGCAGCCCGTTTATTAGTTGTAACTGCCACGGAAAATATTAAAAAGTAGCCATGATGGTGGTAAGATTAACGAAATTATAAATTTCTATAAATTAGGAAGACATTGGACAACTTTAGCAAGAGACATAAAATGCTAATATTGTTAGCAGTGGGCACGCTTATAGCAATTTTTTCTAAAAAGAACACCCTATGAAATACAGACAATTCATAATCTCTATGCTGTGCATCCAAGCATTAATGATTTAAAAATTATAAGCAATTAAGTATTCAATGATAGCAAAACAGAAACATTTTGAAATGTCATGTAATATTCAAAACTAAAGGTTGTGAAATTTGTGGGGCAGTACTGGAAAAGCTATTGGAATAGTGTAAAAAACATAACAAGTAATAATACACACAACAAAAACATCTGAAAAAAATAAATCAAAAGGTTACCAAAGTGTATTTTTTGCCTTTTACTTTCCAAATTCTAGGAAATTTTGTTACTTTGATTTTTCTTTTCTTTTTTGCAGTTTTTGGCCGGGGCTGGGTTTGAACCCGCCACCTTCGGCATATGGGGTCGGTCGGTGCCCTACTCCGCTGAGCCACAGGTGCTGCCCTGATTTTTCTTTTAAAGAGACTAGTATGCAAAGTAGCTTAAGGAGAAAGCGTCATTAGCATCATAATGTAAATGTGAATTTCTATTTTTTTAGAACTTTTTATTTGTGCTCTGATTTCTCTGAGATCTTAACTTTTATCAGTGATTTGTTCTTTGTTTTGTTTAATGTGATTAATTTCAACAGATTTAGGAGTACCGTGGTTTCCCATTACATGGATGAGTCCTTCAGTGCTGACGGCAGGGCCTTTAGGGCGCTCATCACTCGCACAGTATAAACTGTCCCTGACAGGTAGTTTTTGACCCCTCTACCTGCATCTTCTTCCCCCTCCCACGTCTCCAGAGTCCCTTATACCACTCTGTGTGACCAGGTATATCTGCACCCACCGTTCGACTCCCATTACTAAGTGAGTATCTGAGGCATTTGTTTCTCTGTTCCTGTTCCTTAGGATGAAAGCATCCAGTTCCATTCAAGTTATTGCAAAAGACAGTGTTTCATCCTTTTTCATGGCCGAGTAGGATCCCATGGTGTGTGTCTGTGGCATGTGTATACATGAGGGGCACTCGGGTTGCTTCCCTGTCCTTGCAAAGGTAAATTGTGCAGCGATAAACATATGATGTGATGATGTCTTTTCCTTTTCCTGTGGGTAGATGCCCAGTTGTGAGATTGCTGGGTCAGATGGTAGTTCTATTTTTAGTTCTTTGAGGAATCTCCGTGCTGTTTTCCATTGAGTTGCACTAATTTACAGTTCCATCTCTAGTGAATAAGCATTCCCTTTTTACTGAATTTGAAACAGCATCTCTTGTCTTTGGACTTTTTAATAACGGCCCTTCTGACACGGGGACAGTGGCATCTCGTGGTTGTAATCTGCACTTCCGCAGTGACTAGTGATGTGGAACATTTTTCACCTGTGTGTTGCCCATTTGTATATCTTCTTTCGAAAAATGTCTGTTCATGTCTTTTGCCCACTTTTCAGTGGATTATTTTTTATTTTTTTTACTTATCTTTGGCTGATGTGTTTGAGTTTCTTGTAGATTCTGGGTCTTGGTCCTTTGCCAGATGCACAGTTTGCAAATAGTTGCTCTCAGTCTGTAGGTTGTCTATTTACTCTGTTGATAATTTCTTTTGCTATGCAAACCTTTTTAGTTTAATTAAGTACTAGTTATTTATTTTAGAATTTTTTGCCCAGGCCAATGTCTGGAAGAATTTTTCTAAGTTTTCATGCAGAAATTTTGCGGTATCAGGTCTTAGATTTAAGTCTTTAATCCATCTCGAGTTATTTATTTCTTTATTTATTTCTGGTGTGGTAGAGAGAGGGATCTGTCTCATTCTTCTTCCCAGTACCACTTGTTGAACAGGGTGTCCCTTTTCCTAGTGTATGTTTTTGCTGCTTTGTCAAAGATCATTTGGTTGTAGGTATTTGGCTTTGTTTCAGGGTTTTATCAAGGATTAAACTTAGAATTTAACACTAACAAAAGACCACGATTAGGGTTACATTTTAGCAGGATCCTAACACTTCCTCATAGAGAAATGCCCAGGGAATTGAAAACTTTTCTCCTAAAAATTAAACATTTTACGATGGAGGACATTATGCTGGTTGATATTTGAATGTATCAACAACTCAGTAATGAAGAGTGAAACACAGTCATATGAAGTTTCTGAACTCCACATGAATTCTAACCAGCTCCTTATCTATCGCCTATCGTTACTTTGAAATTCCTTGACACTCTGGCTCTCATACATCCATAGACATTGTCTTTCAAATAACAGAATATTATATACTTTGGGAATAAGGCAATAATATTGCTTAAACAGAAAACAGCAAACAGTCCTCCTTTGGAGATAGATGTATGGGAAAAAGCATTAAGCAGGAGAAAAGAGAACATCTAGCAATTTATTCCTTAGCAACACAATCACTTTTTCAAAGAGCAACTTTCTAGGCAAAACCTTGTACAACACAGTTTCTGATCAAGGGCAGCTTAATTGGAAGTAAATTATTTTTACATTAAAATTGATCACCTTAGAAGTCATCAAAAGATGGGAAATTAAAATTTAATTGGGTTGTGCTGCAAATTGAATTTTAAGTGAATGTATGGAAGGGGGAAGATAGGTATATCCAGGGAAGCTAGCCCAGCAAGGAGGGAATACCAGCCTGAAAAACAAGTGTTTTTCTTAATTGAAAATTAATTGTCTATGAATTCTAGGATACAAATAGACTTTAAAAATCCAACTTTTGCAGGAACTTTAGAACCTTGGTATATTTTAGATGTACTGGATTTTAGATTGATTGAGTTCAAACTAACCCAAACTGGAACATGAAAACAGATACATTATCATTGAACTTGATATTAGATCCAGTACTTCATAGTTTGCTCCATGTTATACATATGATATCGGAGGTCTTGGAAGTCTCAAAGAAAGCTTCCTTTTGGTGAAGAAAACTAAAGAAAATGAACTGCTTTTATCAACCATCCCCTTAGAGGCTGAGTGAGCAGCAGTGAGCAGTATTTTCTAGCTTCAAATCTCACTCCACAAACTGATTTCGTGACTCTGGGCAAATTACTTGACCTCATCTGTAAAATGAAGAATAGTGGGAGTCACAGTATCTAGCTCATGCGGTTGGTGGGAAGACTAAACATGTTACTGCTAGTAGATCAGTTAGACCGGGGTTAGTGCAGAACACAGAGTAATGCTGCCTGAGTGTCACACAGCTGCTGTTATTTACTCTTATTATCCATATAACAAGACCAGGACAGATACATTGAAGCTCAAAATTCTCTTCCGGAAGGTGACTCTTATTTGCGCTGGAGGCCTTACCTTTTGGCGTGGTTGGTTAGGAGCAGAAACCACAACGGTGTTGCAGATTGCCAATGCAATGAAGAAGTCGATGATGTACAGACTCTCCAGTGGTGGGTGGTGGATGGTCTCGTCTGGGAGACTGAAGAGCTGAGGTGTAATCTGACTAAATTTCTCCAAAAGCCTGGTGTCTGGAACCACATCTGTCTCCTAGAGATCCAATAAGACAGTGTGTTTTTAGAATAAGTATCTGAAAATTGTAGAGTTTTAAATCAACATGAGAAGTAACCATGATCTATGAAACATGAGATGATAAACATTATTTTTCTAGAAAAGACTTAACATATATGATGTGATGGGAAATAAGAACAGAAAAATAAAAAAAACATAAAAGCAATGGAAAATCCAAAATATACACCATTAATAGAGATTACCTTGACTATTAAACCAAATAGGATAGGAACAATACCTTTCACTGAAATCTAGTTGAATAAGTGTTTTCTCATTTTGAAATAAACAATGCCAGAGATATATTTTATTGTGTTATTTAAGCAGAACATTTTTCTGGCTCAAGTCACTACTACTGTAAAAACCAACTCTCCAAAATAAAAATCCTTATAAGCAAGCTAACATTTAATCAGCATTTCCCAGTAATGTTACAAGACATGATTAAAAAGGGGTCTTTCAGGAGATTTCTGATCACCAAATATACATATTTAGCAACTATGCTTTCCTCTTAAACATTGTCTATGGATTTGCTCTAAGAAGTTGTTATTGAAAAAAAAAGTACTTTGTTTCACTCTCATATTCAGTTTTAACAAAAGAATGTTCTAATATAAATTCGATTATAATCCAGTAACATGTAGTCAATGCTTCAGAAATTTTTCGACTGAGCCCAAAGAAGGACCATCTGTTCAGAATCAAGGTTGTACAAAACATCATTGTATTCTAGAAGAGTCTTGACTGCAATTGGCCTGCAAAGCACATCAACTGTAAGAAGATCAGGAGAGGAGATTCAGAGAAAAGAGCAAACCACAGAGATGTATGATATTGGACTCCAGAGATGATGGCTTGTATTTATGCTTAGGTGAGAATTAACGTGGGTTTAATAAGAAAACAGCCTGGGCTGGAAATCTTGAGGCCGTGAGTTCAGGTCTTGGCTCCATTGCACACCAGCTGGTGGCCTCAGGTGGCTTACTTGGCTCTTTATGCATCATTTTCCTCTTTTGTATAACAGTAAAAATAACATTTACCTCCTAGGGTGGCTTACAAAGTACATGACATGTCTGAGCTGAGACCAGGAGGACAGAAGCCCCAGTAATTTAACATTTCTTTTCCTTCCCAAATGACACCCTCACATATGGGTTTAAAAGGTCCAAGTTATCTGCTGTCACAAAGCATCCTTCAATTTCTATCTAAACACATCAATTTCCAGTGTCCTGTGCTATTTGACTTAGCATAATTTATACCTTGTGGCAGAATGATGGAGATTCAGCCCCCGGTGACCATCATTAATGAGCTGGCCATATTCCCTCCTAAAGTCTCACAGATACAGTCACACTGAGCTGGTCCTTCCATTCACTCTGTTACTCAGGAAAGAACCTGGCCTCAAGGACCTGCACGCCAATGTCAGCAGAAGAAAGTGGTACAATTGTAGAGACGTCTTTCTTTAGTCAACCAGAAGTTGCCTGGGAAACACTGTGTATCAAGGCCTATATGATTATGATTATATTTCTGTCTAATGCTAGTGAGATTCCATGTATGGGGCAATCTTTCCAAAGGCATCCTTCTCAGAATGTTAGTATGCAATTAGCAAGAAAAGAAACAAAGAGGTCCACACTAAAATAAGTCTAAGAAATATTTAAATTACACAATTGTTTTAAATTAGAGCATTTCTCTGAGATTTTAATGGGTACTAGGAATCTCCAAGAAAAGGCTGGTATGTACAGACTTCTCAAATTCTATTTTTTAGGGAAATTTATTTCATATAACACATTTGGGAGTGAGTTAGAGATCTGAGAAGCTAACAGTTGTTCATTGTATCAATGACATCATAAAGAATGAGGTCCAGGAATTCTGGGAAGATGGTCGACTGATAGTAACCCTCGGCAGAGGCTCCTGAGCAGAGGAAGAAAAACTGGATGGAATTGGACTCTATGGAGCCAAAGATGGGGAGCTGGGCCAAGAAAGAAGTTCAGTAAGCTGTAACTCCAAAGAAGAGCATTCAAGAAAACAAATTACAGGTACAAAGCCTATTGACTAGAGGACAGGAGACCCCCTGCCTCAAGCAAGAGGCCTGCCGCAGGCTGTGAATGAGCAGGGAACAAATGACCACTCATTTTACCTCGCTGGAGAGAGCCGCTAAACTCCAGGTCTCTTTCTCCAGGAAGGTCCCACTTATGATCTTTCTCTAGGAAGGTCCCACTTATGAACCTAGACACCCCCCACCCGGCATAAAATTGAACAGATATTTTCCCTGAAAAGTCTAAACTCCTAGTCCACCCTTTTCCCCTCACATGGCAGCCTGCAGAGCACAGAGTGTTTGATCTTGTCCTGAGAGAAATGAGCATACTGTGGGCCACCATCCATCAGGACAGAATCTGTGACTAATAGGGAAGAAAGAGGGTGTGGGAAGAAAGGGACACTTGGTGGGAGGAGGAGCAAGCCCCTGGTTATGACTATGCCTGGCCAGTGGTAGTGTTGACCCTCAGTTTGGGCTTTGTCTGGTGGGATGGGGTGCTGCACCCCCGGCTCTGATGGCACCCACAGAAGGAGAGTGGTTGCCCCATGTGGACTGAGTTTGGCAGACAGGGCTGGTCCCCAGCCCTTGCTGGGCCTGTGAGCAGAGGTTTGATAGGTACGGATTGAGACCTGACAGCAAGGGCGTGGTTCCCTGATTCCAACAGAACCATAGAGCAGTGGCTTACTGGGTGTGAACCAAGACCTGAGGGCCAGGGTGTGGTCCACCACACCCTAGCTGGGCTGGTGAGCAGAAGCTTACCAGGTGAGGACTGAGACCCTATGGTTGAGTGTGGTGCCCTGACTCCAACAGAGCCTGCAAACAGAGGCTTGCCAGGCAGCGGACTGAGACTGGCAGGCAGGGGCATGGTCCCCTGACTCCAACTGGTCTGGTAAGCAGAGGCTAGCTGGTGTGTGAGGGCATGGCCCCTGGCTCCAGCAGGCCCTGTGAGTAGAGAACCGGACAACAGTGTGGACTGAATCTGGCAGGTGGTAGTGTGGATCCTTGGCTCCAATTGTGCTGTTGGAAACCCTTGAATCCCTCTCTGTTGGGCAAGGTTGGAGACAATTTGGTTGGAACCCGTGTCTGGGGCTGTCCACTCGGGGACATTTTGAGGTTGACCTTCGAAGTTCTGTAGTGGAAAAGAACTGAAGGGTGGGAGCTGGGTGCTGCAGCTTTTTGTACCTCTTCATAGTTGAGATTTAAACCTAATACTGTGGTTTCTGAGGATAGGGTAGAGGTTGGCTGCTATCAAAACAGAGCTCACTTGTGCTATCTCACCAAGTAGGTCCTCAGAGTCTCCTGCTAAAACTCTGAAAGGGGCCTTTGTAAGGTTGTAGGAGATAAAGCATAATTACAAAGCCTCACACTTTAGTAAGGGGCTATCTCTACTACCTGGGAATCCCAATTCAATCTCACCCTACCAGTTCTAATAACCAACCAGTGGAAAATAAACATGATGTGGACCCAACAGAAGAACTCTGGCAACATGGATAACCAGAGTAGATCAACCACCCCCACCCAAGAAATGACAAAGGAGATGAACTGAAGATGCCATGCATAGACAAATGGCAGCAATGTCAGAAATCAAATTCAGAATATGGATGGCAAATAACATAAATAGAATGGAAGAAAAGGTAGAACTTTAATTCCAAAGAGTAGTTCTAGAGTTGTCTCAAGAAATTAATGAATTCAAAGCCCAAGTCACCAAAGATATGGACATAATGAGAAAAGAGATAGCAGAGCTCAAGGAAATGAAAAAGTTAGTTGAGGAGTTTCAAAATACAGTAGAATCTCTCAGTAATAGAGTTGATCAGGCAGAAGAAAGGATCTCTGAAACTGAAGACAAAGCTTTTGAACATTCCCAAATACTCAAAGAGGCAGACAAATGGAGAGCAAAAACTGATCATCCTCTGAGAGAGCTGTGGGATCACTCCAAAAGATCAAACATCCGTCTTATAGGAATTCCCAAAGGAGAAGAAGATAGTCTTAAAGGTACAGATGCTCTACTCCAAGAGATTTTGGAGGAGAATATCCTAAGCATTGCAAGAGATACAGAACTTCAGATAGCAGACAGTTTCACAACCCCAGGAAGACTCCATTCAAATAAAGCATCTCCTAGACACATTGTTATTACCTTTGCCAAAGTTAAGATGAAGGAGAAAATTCTGCAAGCAGCCAGATGTAAGAAAAGCATTACCTACAAAAGGAGAAATATCAGAATGACTGCAGATCTCTCAGATGAAATGCTTCAAGCCAGAAGATGGTCACTGACCTTCAGTCTCCTAAAACAAAACAACTTACAGCCTAGGATCCTCTATTCAGCTAAACTGAGTTTTGTGATGGAGCTATCAAATACTTTAATGACATAGACATGTTGAAGAAATTTGCCATAACTAAACCAGCTCTCTAGGATATTCTCAGACCTATCCTCCATAATGACTAGCGCAATGCTCTACCTCCAAAGTAAACTCACTCAGAAAATTGTTAACAAAACCCACATTCCAAAAGGAAATTTGAAAGGATTAAAAATATCCATTGGGGATCTGAAAATCATGACACCCAAAACACAACCAGGCTTATCAATTCTCTCAA
Organism: Galago senegalensis; assembly: GCA_963575145.1. Classification (NCBI taxonomy): domain Eukaryota; kingdom Metazoa; phylum Chordata; class Mammalia; order Primates; family Galagidae; genus Galago; species Galago senegalensis. The sequence goes on along the minus strand of CAUYTI010063940.1, from coordinate 12,079 downwards.
TTAATGTGAATGGTTTAAATTGTCCTCTAAAGAGGCACGGGCTGGCTGACTGGATACATAAACTCAGACTGGATATCTGCTGTATACAAGAATCTCACCTTACCTTAAAGGATAAAAATAGACTCAGGGTGAAAGGATAGACTTCTATAATATAGGCAAATGGAAACCAGAAAAAAGTAGGGGTTGCAATTTTCATAGCAGATACAATTGGCTTTAAACCAACAAAAATAAAGATAAGGAAGGTCACTGCATATTTGTCAAGGGAAACACCCAACATGAAGAGATTTCAATAATTAACTTTTATGCACCCTACCAGAATGTTCCTCAATTCTAATGTATATGAACAACTTGATATCTTCCTGCACTATAATAGTTGGAGATTTTAACACCCCTTTGACAGTTTTGGATAGATCCTCCAAGACAAAACTAAACAAAGAAATATTAGACTTAAACCTGACCCTAGAACAAATGGATTTACAAACCTCTACAGAACATTTCACCCTAATAAAACTGAATATACTTTATTCTCATCAGCCCATGGATCATCCTCCAAAATAGATCATATCCTAGGACACAGGTCTAACCTTAGCAAATTTATAAGTGTAGAAATTATTCCTGTATCTTCTTGGACCACCATGGATAAAAGTTGTACTCAACAGCAATGGGAATCTTCATACTCAAACAAAGTCATGGAAGCTAAATAATCTTAGGCTGAATGACAGCTGGGTCAAAGAACCGCAGGATGCGGGGGACAGCACCTGGAGCAGGCAGAGACTCAGAACCTCAGGACGCAGGGGACAGCACCTGAGCAGGCAGAGACTCAGAACCTCAGGATGCAGGGGACAGCACCTGAGCAGGCAGAGACTCAGAACCGCAGGATGTGGGGGACATGTGGAGGAGGGACGGTTAGCACATGGTTACTTGGCCTCTTTCTCCTTCAGGTCCTGCTATTTAGGAATGGGAAGGGGTCAACAGAAGGCATTTGTAACCACACTTCAGCCAAAGTTGCAAAACTACAGTGCTGAACCCCCAGAACTGGAGGAGGGTGGCAGCAGGCAGTGAAATAAAAACCCCAGGTACAGATGGAATGAGGGGTGGGGCAGGGAGCAGTATTAGAGCTGGGTCAACTTTCTTTCTCATCTAGAATATCTTTGTCAATTATCAAACCAAGTTTGGGGATTTGCATAAAGAGTTAAAGCAGGTTTCTGTCACTCTCAATTTTAGAACAAATTTAACATTTAAATTATGTTAAAGCCACCGTTCAAAATCTTCCACAAACACAATTTTAGGGCAAAGGGAGTCTTGGCCAGTTTGGGCTTGTTTAATTTGGATTTAAATAGGAGACAGAAAAAAACCAAAGGAAGGAAGGAAGCTGAATGTGAAATCTACAATTTAGTAGAAAGGCATAACATGAATTAAGAGAAGAAATCTAAAATTTGAGACAGTCAGGTGTCCTGCAGGATGAGGACGAAGGCACGAGGTTCTCACCATGGGCCCAGATAAGGCTTTGTTTACATCTCGGGGAGCTGTCCACACTGTGTTCTGTATCCTGTGCTCTAATTAGGAGCACGCATTTTTGCTGAATTTTAAAAAGAGGTCTATTTGAGGGCCAGGGGAAGACAGTAACAATATGTATTTATGCAAACAGCAACATCTCTTATTCTGTTTCTCCACCCTCTCCTTATGGAATGTAAGATCAGCAGGTGTTTGATAGACTCATACAAAAATAAACCTTTATTACTCATTCACGTGTCAGGCATGGTCCTTACTTTGAAGGAGCGTCAAAACTCTCTGGAGAGAGATTGTGTACACACAGGTGGAAACATTCAAGCCAGATGACGTGAGCCTCATTCTCAAGTTAATAGGCATTCACAGAAGGCAGAAGCTGTCCATCGCAGGAAAAAGAACAGAAGTTAATTATATAATCCTGCATCTCAATGAGGAAGATTTGGATCTTGAGAATATCATTATGGATGCAGCTATATAGCTAAGAATTGTATGTGGTGACTCTACACCTTTTTGGTTCACCAACTATCTTAGTCACTAGAGATTAGTTTATTTTCATGAGACCACCTAAAGCAGTAGAATGTTCCATGCCTATAATTTTCTTTCTGATGACCCATCCTTAAATATTCTTCTGGGCTTTTCTTCTATATATATATATCATTCTGTGGTGCTTTCAGGACCTGTGGTCCTGAGTTTCTGGACTTTTCCCACTTCCTTTGACAGTGGTTCTCATTGGCATGGTCTTGCAGACTGGAGCCACCCCCAGCCTGGCCCCCCTCATGGTCACTTTTCCCCTACACTCAGAGCACAGGCCTACATCACGCAGTCAGCCATCTCATTCCCTGAAACTAGATTGGCTCATAAACAGTGCATTAGTCTCTTCAGGCTGCTAGGACAAAATACCATAAACTGGGTCATTTATAAACAATAGAAATTTATTTCTCACAGATCTGGAGGCTGGAAGCCAAGTTCAAGGAGCCCACAGATTCAGTGTCTGGCGAGGGCCTGCATCACAGTTGATAAAAACAGCACCTTTTTGCTGTGTCCTCACATGGTAATGGGCTAAACAAATGCCATTGGGCCTGTTTTAGAGGGTCACTAATCTCATTCATGAGGGCTCCATTGGAGGGCCTAACATTAACCACCCCCCACAAAATAACACAAAGGACCTAGTTAGCCTTCCCCCGCCCCAAAAGAAATTCATGCCTAAGAACCCTAACTCACTAAAGCCCTAAGGGGCAAGCTGTGGGATTTGCATGTCTTCTAGGCCTCATTTATAAAAGGGGTTTCTAAGTGCCTCTGGGCACAGATGCCATCTTTGCCCACCCAGGTGGTTGTCCCCCCTTTCAATAAACCTAGCCTGGCACTCCTGGCCTTTGGGTATCGTGGTTTATACCTTTCAGGCTCCACCCTCATATCCTAATCAACCCCGTCCAGAAGCCTCACTTCCTCAAGCATACTTTACTGAGAATGGATATTCAGAAATGGATGCTGATTTGAAATGAATGACTCCTTGCTTTCCAGGAGCTAATGGAATATCAGAGGCAGAAACAGCCCACTGTCACATGGCACAAGGGAAGGAATAACAGTGTGAACAGAGCTTGGAGGCTGGAAGAAGAGGTGTGATTTAATGGAGTTATTAAATAAACATTTTATCACATTTGGTGAACAGAGGTAGTATATGAAGAGAAAATATATTTTAGACAGGGGAAATAATATGATAAAGGCACAAAGATACTTAACTAAGCAGCAATCAATCATTCATTCCAGGAAGAGGCCGAGACTTGATCAGGAAACTGAGGAGGAGAGTGTGGCTCAGACCCCCCTGGTGTCCAGCACCAGGCCACTTCATTCTACCCAAGAGCTGACCTGTGCTTACTTTCAGCTGGGTGGAGAAGGTACAAGGTTAGGTCAAAAGATAAAACAGAGGAAAAATGTATTTCTGCTATAGCCCTGGAACGAGTGTAGAAAAGAGACTTTTTTCTTTTCAAAAGTTGGGGAAAAATGAAGTCTAGATGTTTGACAGTTTGTGGAAGAGATACAACAGGTTTATAACCTTGGTGTTGCAGAAACGCAACAGACTGAAATGACACTCCAGCTGCTGCAATTGTACATTTGGTGGCAACCTGAAAAGAGCCAGAAGATGCCCTTCAAGGCCCTCCCAGGACAAATGAGGTCCCTGGGGTCTACTCATATCAGGTCGCCACTCTGAAAGTTATATAAGCAAGTTTATGTAGAAACACGAGGGTTCCGGAAAGGGGGCCTATTCTTGCCGTGTGCCCTGCTTCAGAGGTGATACCAGTCTCACGGGCTGGGGAACCCTCATCTTGGTCCAGCACAAGCGCTAATAAAGTGTGAAAGGCAGGGAAGGAAGTTGCATTTTGTAGGAGGAATTTAAGTGCAGTGGAACTTCCATTTCTTGTTCTTTCACGCAGCACCCTCCTTCCATTTCCCGCCATCTTCATGGTCTTCTATTTTTTTCTGCAGTAAAACAGTTTTAAATGACTAGTTCCTGACACTTCCCACTGGGACTTAAGAACACATCCTACTGTTCTCTAAAATAGAAATATTAGACAATGCCCTTCTGGAGGCCTGGAATGGGAAAGAAGACACAGTTCTGGTGGGATTTGGAAGATCACAGAGCAATAAAGAAGCCGGTGAATTTCCCTCTCTGCGAGACGTACTTACCTGTCTCTGGATAAGTCTGCTAAGCTTTGCTCGTTGTGAGAGTAAGTCATGATCCTTAAACCAAGGCAAATGCTTCTTCAGGTTCAGACATGAATGGACTTGACCAGAAATACATTTTTCAGAAATGGCATACTACCTCTCAACAGGGAATTATTTCAAAACATAGAATGTTGTAACACTGTTTGCTTATACTTCTAATTATGAGTGTCAATCCGCTGAGCTGCAGTCACATAGTCTCTGTTAAGGCACAAGAAGGCAACAGAGTTTGGCTCTACCCTAATGACACAGCTGTCCTTTCACCATACTGGTGGAGGTGCAAGATTCCAGGCGTGATTCACACTTACAATGGGGCTGCTGAAAGCAGCCTGTCTGGAGTGAGGCACTTCACTGGCTCCTTCTCCGCTTCCTACAGCAACAGAGCTCCCCGCGAGCTGCCTGGAGGGCTTACTTCCCAGAGGCTCATGATGCCCCGGCCTGCAGCTGTGGGCTCTTGGTTTTGTCATATTGCTGAGGGAGCCACTCTCAGTGTCTGGAAAATCTTCATCTTCGGAGACAGCTTCCTGATAGGACTCTAACCTCTTGGCTGGAGGATAAAAAATCATACTGAGTCATCTGAGAAGAACCACTTGCAAGCTGAATGTTACGGTTACTTATACAGCTATTTCCTGCACCTCCTCCACTTTCAGACCTGCCCACCAAGCCCCCACCACCCACTTCCACACCTTTAATGAATGAACTTACCTCACACTTCACTGAGTAAAGTAGAAGTCATCAGATAGGAACTCATCTATTTTTCCATCATCAAATCTATCAACTTACCTGCATTTGCACCCACACTCTCTGTCTCTCCTCCTGCCTCTCTGGATAAAAGTCTCTGTCCGTGTTTCAACTGCCCAACTCTCCCTCGGAATCCCCAGTGACTCCCCTTAACATCTCCCCTCTTTCACGTACACCAATCTCTCGTCCACTGATTTCATGACTTCATGTCCCAGTCTCTTCACTGACATTGATCTTGTCTAGTGTCTCATAAGTACTGAATAAATGAATGCTTGTTGAATAAACAAATACCAGTCATCTTAAATTTAACAAAAGCAGAACTCTATCTAGGTCACCAATGAGTTCTTTGTTGCCAAATCCAAGCTTACATCTGTCCTTACCTTATGTAAACCATTATTCTTATTCTTATTACTACATCCAACAAAGTTGGCCTTTCTTTCCTTCTTGCAATGTCTCTTTTGCCTTGTTTACCTCCTTCCAAAATAGCTGCTGCTTCCTAGTTTCTCCTGCTGTCTCTCCTCTTCATCTCAGCCCTCAAATACTGGAGAGTTGCAAGAGCTCCTTCCCTCTTCCACATATACACCCTTCCTTGGTGATTGCAATATAACCTCTGTGCATGTGACCTAAGCATGGTATAAACTTATGCCTTCAACTTTGACCTCCCACTGGCAGGAATCCAGCCCTCCACCTGATACCTCCTCCTGGATACCTACGGGGCTCTTCCAGCAGATTCAGGCACAGCTCTCTCCCCTGATCCTTGAAGTCTCCCATCATGTCCCCTGGCCAGTGGAGATCTGCATATGCTATTTATTATTGATCTGACACCGGGAACTACCACCATCTATACGTTAAACATTTATCTTATTTATTTTTTGAATCATACAGTAGAATACAAACTCCAAGAAAGCAGAAAATTTTGTCTGTCTTGTTCATATGTTATTCTCAGAGTCCAAAGCAGTGGCTTATAGGTACTCAAAAAATGCTTATTGAAAAAAATAATAGTTTAAATTTAACATGGTCAAAAGAGAAGTCTTTTCTTCTTCCTCCCCAAATTTGCTTTCTCTGGTGTTCTCCATCTTTGCAAATGACATCAAACTATCTACCTTGTTATCTAAGCAAAAAATTTAAGATTCACCTTAATTCTTCTCTTCTTCTTCATACTGAAAGTATCACCAACATTTGTTCACTGTACACCCAAAATACATCCCCGATATCTCCACCTCTCTCCATGTCTACTACCTCAGCCCAAGTCCCCTTCACCTCTCAGCTAGATCAGTGCAGCAGCCTTAGAAATAGCCTCCTTGCTGCTCTGGGCTCCTCTTCTCAAATAGTAGCTAGGGTGATATTCCTAAAAGACAAAGTGGATCAGGCCATTTCCTATATAAAGTTCTCTAATGACTTCATAATTGTCTTAGAGTAAAACTGGACTCCTTAGCCTGACTTATGTAGCCCACAATGACCCGATCCCTGCTGACCTCTCTAACTTGCTTGCCCCTTCTCCTTCCACATTCCCTCCAAAATTCAGAATCACTGGAAAATGATTTCTTTACTTCAAAAGCTAGCAAGCTGCCTTTCTCCTGTCTAAGGGCTCTATACCAGCCGCTCCCTCTGACTGAAATGGTTTTGCCACTGAATTTCAAGACTATATCCTTCAGATCTGGGCTTTCATGTCCCATCTAGTAAGGCCTTGCCTGACCAGTGAATCCAAAATAGCCATCTAATCCTTCTATGTCTCACCACCCTGTTTTCATTTTCTACAAAACGCCTACCACTATTTAACATTTTTCTTGATTCTGGCATCTAGAAAATAGATAATCAATACATTTGAGCTTATTGGATTGTTAGTTGTCTCTATGTAGCCCATTGAATAAAGCCTGGTTTGGGGTAAGTTATTTTTTATAAAATGAAGAATATTTGGCACATTCTTTTTGTTGTAATTGTTTTGTCTGTAATTTTTAAAGGCAAGAGAAGTCTAAGGGGCTATGTGGTAATCCTAGGTTCTAGTACCAACTTTGCAAAAACTAAGAGGTTTTCCGCAAGTCAGTGGACTTTCTGGGCCTCTGTGTACAGAATGAAACATTTCAGAATGAACAATTTCGATTCAATGACTTTAAGATATTTTCCAGTTGTGCAAGCCTCATTGTATTTTCTGCCTAAATAATAGAGAATATTTCCCTGAATGATGTTTCAGCTTCAAAAACTGGTCCATGTATCATGTCCCAAAGATTTCAATCTGTATCATTCTTACCTATGCTTTCACTTGGAAGATCCAGTCTTGTTCTCCCTATTTACATCAGGCCTGAACATCTTTAAAGCTTAATTCGAATGCAAGCAACTTGAAGAAGATCCTTGTAACTACACAGGTGCCCAGCCGTGCCAGTCATTGGAAACTTTCAGCTTTCATGTGCAGAAAATGCTACTCACAAGGCATTCGGCTCATTTAATTATAACAATCATCTGATTAGGTACTATTAATATACACTTTTTAGAAATAAATAAACTTAACTTAATTTGCCCCATCTCACAAAAATGTTAAAAGCTAATCTGAAAGCGACTTCTATTAGATTCCACAGTCAGTTCTCTGAGACATCATGCTGTACTTTTTTTTAGAGGTCAAAGACACTTTTCAGCATCTTCCAATGCACAGGAGAAGCCCCCACAACAAAGAGTAATTTAGCCCAAAATGTCAACAGTGCTAAGATTGGTAAATTCTTGAGAGTGCATTGCACATTCTTGATGGTGCAATAAATACCATTTTAAAAATAGAGAATTAGGTCAGGCACAGTGACTCATACCTGTAATCCTGGCACTTTGGGAGGCTGAGGTAGGGGGATTGCTTGAGCTCAAGCCTGAGCAAAAGCAAGACCCTGTCTCTACTAAAAGTAGAAAAACTAGATAGGCACTGTGGTGGGCTCCTGAGTCACAGCTACTCAGGAAGCTGAGGCAAGGGGATTGTTTCAGCCTAAGAGTTTGAAGTTGCTGTGGACTAAGATGCCGTAGCACTCTACCCAGGGTGTAAAGTGAGACTGTCTCAAAAACAAAAAAGAGAACGGTCTTTTACCCGTGGGCCTAAGTTATAACACTGCCAGCAGATGTCTGGAGCCACAAATAGTAAGGAACCTATATATGCTAATTTTTATAAACATACATACCTATGATAAAATTTTATTTATAAATTAGGCAAAGTAAGAGAATAACAACAATAGCTAAAATAATATAGAACAATTATAATAATATACTATAAAATTTATATGAATGTGGTCTCTCTCTTTCTCTCTCTCTCTTTCTCCGAGAATCTTCTGGTACTGTACTGTGAGTAACTGAAACCATAGAAAACAAAACCTGGCAGGAGGAAGAACCGCGGTACCTCAAAGCACATATAAACATGGCGGCCACACTGAACGATCATGAACCTTCTTCCAGCCACGTTTAGGGAAATCAGTGATTGCGTAATTACTATAACACCAGGTAGCTCAACTGTTACTGTAGGGCAAACCTGCTCAACAAGTAGAAATACCAGAGTGGGCTCAAGAAGGCGTGGCGTGACTCAACCTCTGATGATTCTGTGACAAGCTACGGGAAGCAAACAGACCAGTAAAGTCACAACGTGATTCAGAAAACACAGCTGCTGAACTATGATTCCAGACCCTGGTGAAAATCATATAATAAAAATGGGGTATGATAAGCAAAGGTTTCTTATCATATTGATAAACAAAACTTTCCCAGATGGTCATAAAGACTTTTAATATTTCTCTTACACTGAATTCTGAAATTTAGTTCCATAAACGTCTCAACATGGGACAGGGATTCTTGCTTTCTGCCTCATAAGAGAAAATATACAAAGCGGGTTCTTTTCTTTTCCTAAAGGTAAGTACTAAGTTGGGTACCACATCATCTGCTTTATTTCTCTTCTTTGTTTAATCCTTAATCTGTCTTTCTTTCTCTTTCCCTTCTTCAAATCCCCAGTACCCTGATTATAGACTGTTACTTGCATTGATTTGGTACCTAGAAGAAGTGAGCATTAGTCTACAGATCAAAAAGTTTACTATACTTCCAACCTGCTCTCTGAAGGGCCATAACTAAGGGTAAACGACACTCAGATGAGCTTCCTTCAACAGGACCATCTGCACATCAGCCATCAAACCTTTCTCTATGAACTAAATCCCCAAACATTTCCTGCATTCCACCTTTTACCTGCTTGTAAACAACACACTCAGCTAAGCATCTTCATCTGTATTTTCCACATATCCTTGATACATATACTTTTTGTTCTAAAATAATCCCTGATACCTGTCCAGCATTCCAAGAATGCCCACTATCCCGCCTTCAAGAACCAACCTTTAATCAGTGCAAAAGTCCCAAAATTCATGGCCGGAAAATCAAAATAATATGGGGCAAGAACACGGACTCTGATCTTTTGACAATTAACATAGTAATTTTATGCTTACATGTCTGCCTCTCACATTGGAATAAATTTCTTAAGAGCACTATTTCTTATTTTATTTTATTTTTTATTTATTTATTTTTCTGAGACAGAGTCTCACTTGCTGCCCTCAGTAGAGTGCCCTGGCATCACAGCTCATAGCAACTTCAAACTCTTGGGCTCCTGCGATTCTCTTGCTTTAGCCTCGCGAGTATCTGGGACTACAGGCACCCACCACAATGCCTGGCTACTTTTTTTTTAGAGATGGGGTCTCACTCTTGCTGGGGCTGGTCTTAAATCTGTGAATTCAGGCAATCCACCTGCCTCAGCCTCCCAGAGTACTAGGATTACTGGTATGAGCCACCATGCCTGGCCACTATTTCTTATTTTAACACCAATAATTAAAACAACAGTAATAACAACAGCTAATATTTGTAGGAAACTCATTCTCTGCCATGGTTGGCTCTAAGCACATGGTTGGCTTTAACACCTCAAGAGAATTATCTTCTCTTGTGTTCCTTTATCACCCAATGAGGTAGATACTATCATTGATCCTTTTGATTATGGCACAGAGAAATTAAATAACTTGCCTAAGGTCACGTAGCTTATAGATAGTTGAAACAAGATCCAGGCTCACAAGGCCTAATTGAAAATCTTTGTTCTTGGAAAAATCTCAATGCTGCTTCTATGTGGATATCAGAGTCACAAATAAAAGTTCTCTAGACAAGCCTAAAGTGAAGGAGATTCTACAAAATCCCAGAAGAGGGCCCCTCAAATTTTTGAGTTCATCAGAAAGAAGGAACATCTGGAGAAACTAAGTCTTAAGACCATAGAGGATGACCATTATATGGTATCCTGGACAGGACCCTGGGACAGAACAGAAAAAGGACATCAGGTAAAAATTAAGGAAATTTGATTAAAGCGTGGATTCCAGGTAACAATGATGGATCAATATTGTTCCATTGTTTATCACAGATATATCCCACGACTAATGTAAGACGTTAACAATGGGGAAAATGGGGCATGAGGATTTACTGGAGCCTTCAATGATATCTTTGTATTAAAACTTTCCTGTATATCAAAAACTATACTAAAATAAAAAGTTTAGTTTTTTGAAAAGGCATTCTTTTTCAGTTACCTTTTAGAAGAGGGTTTTTTAAAAAACTATTTAAATATACATATTAATTGCTTAGGGATAGGGTTAAAATGCAGATTTAACTGAAGCTCTGAAGAGGGTCTGAAGGTCTGAATTTCTAACCCTGCCCTGGTGCTGCTGATGCTGCCAGTAGCTGGACCACACTTGTAAGCTGCAGGGTTTTAAAACATACAGTGGTTTTTCAGCTGTGTTTAGTTCAATTGCATGTGTGTAAGACGTTATTTCCAAGCAGCCATATTCTTTATGAAATTTCCTACTAGGCAATACTTTTGCTAGAAAACCCTAAAGCAGTGATTTTCAACCGGTGTGCCATGAGAGAATCTTCAGTGTGCCATGAATATTATTAAAGGTCACTAATTAAATTATTTATGAAAGAAGTTCAAAGCACAATAAAGATATTCTTTTTTTGACTCTTTTTTCTTGTGATCAATATAATTGAAGTGTGCCCTGGAAGTTTAACTACAGGTTCAAGTGTGCCGTGAGAAAGGCCGGTCCTTAAAAGACAAGTACACGGTCAAGAAGTTTTCATCGAAAACTACTGAAAATAATATGTCTCAGAATTGAGTCCTGGGGAGAACTGTCCCCTCCCATTGTGTGTGTGTGTGTGTGTGTGTGTGTGTGTGTGTGTGTACACACGTGGGCTTGTTTTTAAGCCACTGCACAAAAGAGATCAGGAGTTCTGGACGTGTCTATGGTAGAGAAGTGTTCATAGGCAAAACCAGCACCTTCTAGAGGTAGCAGAACATCTCATGGTTCTGAAACAGGTCTCTCATTATCAACTGAGTTCACCAGGATAGCAGAGCCTTTGACCTGCTCCGTTTCCGACCTGGGCCGGTTCACCCCTCCTTAGGCAACCTGGTGACCCTCCGCTCCCGGGAGGTCACCATATTGATGCCGAACTTAGTGCGGACACCCGATCGGCATAGCGCACTACAGCCCAGAACTCCTGGACTCAAGCAATCCTCCAGTCTCAGCCTCCGGAGTAGCTGGGACTACAGGCACGCGCCACCGCGCCTGGCCAAAGCCTCTCTTGCAAAAACCATTTAGAAGTCATTAAAGGGACTATGACCATATTCTTATTCAAACAAATCCCAGAGGGGATCAAGAAAGGAACAGACATCTACCCTTGCCACAGTAATGAGATTTACTGATTCCCAGGGAATGCGGAAGACACTGCTAATTATGAGGCAGTTAAGAAACTATTTCATGGCTCGGAGCCTATAGCTCAACAGGCTAAGGCGCCAGCCACATACACCTAAGGTGGCAGGTTTGAATCCCCAGCTCGGACCCACCAAACAACAATGACGGCTGCAACCAAAAAAAAAAAAAAAAAAAAAAACAGCCGGGCGTTGCGGCGGGCACCTGTGGTCCCAGCTACTTGGGAGGCGGAGACTCGCTTGAGCCCAGGAGTTGGAGGTTGCTGTGAGCTGTAATGCCACGGCACTCTACCCAGGGGGACAGCTTGATGCTCTGTCTCAAAAAAAAAAAACAAAAGAGAGAATAAAAAGACAAGCCAGAGAAGGAGAAAA